>JADLZK010006709.1:0-36827 GCA_015847255.1 Hyparrhenia diplandra
TCAATTTTTAAAAATTGGAAATTGAAATTTAAATTTTTAAGTGGCGTCGGATAGACAAACCACCAACATAATGATTGTAGTTCTCAAATATCCATGAAGCTTTATAGCTTACAACATTTTGATTTGAGATCATCTTGTCATGGGAAAAACATGTGCCGGTTTGAAAACATTTTATCTTTCTGGTGGCGCCTTTGGGATAGTTAAATACGCCCATTAGGAACATTTCGACACCTCGCCCGTTTTGCCGGCCAGCGCGACCCGCCCATAACCACGCCCACGCACCGGTCTTCGCACCGCATTATTCTAACAGCGACCAACTCTTCGCGCAGCACAAAAACGTGGCTAGCGCCCACCAAAAAGCTCGGCCGCAGGCCAGCGCCATGGAAAACCTTCGCGTGACATGCTTGTAGAGATTGCGATTGGTGTCGCCAAGATGCCAGCGAATCCCATGGAGGACCTCCACAATCTGCCCCGGGCCACTGTCCGCGAGATGAAGCGGCGTCGCGGCGACCCCCTAGTAGGGCCGGAGCATCCCAGCTAGACCGGGTCTTTGTGCGGCGGCGGGTGGTCGAGTAGCCGTACTACTCGCTCAAGTATCGCGAGAATCTTATCACCAAGCTTCGCCGCCGTCGGCAACCCTGAGGGCGTGCTTCAAAAGCCGCATGTATGCCGTCTTCATCGAAAGGCATCTGCCGAATCGCAGCCGTCGCTCGAGAAGCTGTGTAGCGCCGCCGCGTCGGGGGCATGAAACCGCCAAGTATGTTCTTGCTCTTGTGCTCTCGGGGGCCAACAGGTCGCGCTGAGCAGCGACTATCTTGCTGGCCGGGTGTTGCGCGATGAGATCGAGGCGACCACCCGGCGATGGTGGCCGGGACGTCTGCTGAGACTGCGAGGACTGGGAACTCTGCTGAGCGGCCTGGCGACATGCATGGGATTTCTTGAGGGGAGCGACTTGATGGCGGCACATATACCGCCAAATTGGAGTAGAGAATACCGTCCTCCGGCCTTCCACCCGGTGCTGTATGTGAGGCATCGGTGTAGAGGCGGTGCGCCGCCATTTCACGGATAGACGATTCAGGCGTTTGAGGCGTGGAGGATGTTCCGCGGCCGAGGGAGTGTAGGATCGCAAGGGTGTGAAAGTTTCTTCTATGGTATTTGTGTAGGCAGCATAAGCAAGGATTTTTAAATTGGGATTGATCTATCGATCACATGCGTGATTCATGAAAGTTGGATGTTTTGTTAGTCATAACCAAGCGAATATTTTCAAAAAGTGGAAAGGCGGATTCTAACAAATTTTTTCATTTTGGGGGCGATTCCCAAATTCAAAAAAAATGGTTCAGTTCCTAAAAGACAAAACTTATTTCGAGGCCAAATTCCTAATTCTCCCATAGTCCTTCCCTATTACTCCAAACAATGTTTGAAATTTGAAATAGCACACAAATTCTGATGCGCCCTTTTTACATTAGGTAGGACCATGAGGTATGCGCCGAACACTCTCACGGTTGCCACCTCGGATTCCTTATAGTGCTATAATGGATTTTCTCTCATGATCTCTCGTCTCTTCAGCTACTCCCATACTACACCTTTAGGTAGTTAGTACTCTTCTCACCTCTTCTCGAGTCTGACTTTTTCCAAACTCATGCCAACCAGAACACAGTGCAGGCGGTCCAGGCCACGAGTGCGCCTTATAAGCCGCCGTCTCCTCCAGGCGGGGTGGTGCTCTTTATCACATCTAGATGGTTTTCATGTGGTTTTGAAGCGGCAAATCTGAAGTTTTTTTCTTTTTTTGGTGGTTCACGGTCTGGATCGAGGTCGTAGTTAGGATCTCGACTTCATGTGGTCTCACGAAGTCCGGTAGCTCGATCTCGTGTTTTAGCTAGTGTTGGGTTGGGAAGGGCCGAAAAAAAAATGTCAAAAAAAGCACATCTTCTTAGGTAAACAACTGCTTTGGATCTACGAAATGCACCTTCTTTTTTTGAAATTTTTTTAGTGGCTCTAAAAGGTTTTGTTTTGTCTTGTATATTTGTGTGATTAAATGCTCTTGTAAAAGCGTACAACCACAAGGCACAACGTGTGGGAGATCATAAAAAGTATGGGTCTTTGAGTCATGCGGCCGGGAGCCTCCCCTCTCCTCGTAGAGTCGAGCATTTTTTTCAGTCGCTTGACTCCTTTCAACAAGTTTGTAAGAAGCTTTGGCTCAGGCTCCTCCCTTGCACCCCACTTTGTAGCTAGGAGCCCACTTTTCTCTCTCCTCCCTCTCAACATTGGGCCATGTAAGCTGGGAGGCTGGGACTCGATTTGCAGGGCTCCCAGGCTCTGACTCTTCTGGCCTTCTGAGTGCCTTCGTGGCTTAGGTCTTGCTTCCTCTTTTTGACAATGTTAAACTTTGCTCTTGCTTCATCTTGTTTCGAAGCTTGTTGTGTCTCCATGAGGAATACTTTAAATCAAATCGGTAAAATTAGGCGTTAGCAAAACAACTTTATTCTCCGTAATATTTGTTATATTATCAAAAAAAAAATTGTTAAAATTTGGAATGCTTTCGGCTCTCAAGAATGCGCATCGAACTTTGTATTTGCTAGTTTGTGCATTGTGGCTCAACAAGCGAATTGACTTGATTTGTTCGTAAAGAGACAAATTTGGCCTTGTGTTGAAACAAATTTGGCATGAACACTCACCTCATTCTCTCTGGTAGGGTCGAGATGGGGACTAGAGGGGGGTGAATAGTCCTTTCTAAAACTAATTGCGCCCGGCTAAACAAATATAATGCGAATTGAAACTATTCATTTAGCCAAGACTTCACCCCTCTAGCTATGACTCTAAATCAACTCACAAAAGATCCTACACAAAGCAAATGAGGTGATAAGCCTAGCTTGAGCTCCTACTTGGGGAATTCTATTGTAAGGTCACACAAACCTATGCACTAGTACTTCAAACAATGGTGAGCTCCTACACAATTCTAATGAGCAAAAAGCACAAAGCCAATCCTAAGCTCACTAGATGCACTAAGGACAAGGCGACACACGCCTAACCCAAAGGCTCAAATTACTTAGCAACACAAACTAAGCAAAGCAACTAATAAGCTACACAAGCTAGTAATTGCAAGAGCTACTCCACAAGCACAAGCACAAGGTATATATGAATGTAAATCTGAGAAGCTTGTGATTTGGAGAATGCAATCCACCAAGGCGAGTAGACAAGTTGACAGGTGATTTTACAGGGTGTGGGGAAGCTTGCCAACTTCCCTACTCGTGCGTTGTGTCGACCAACACCTTTGGTGGTTCCTTTGGTGTTTCACCTAGATGGTTCTTCGGTGTGATTCTCCGATCACTTGCCCCCTCAAGGCGCGCCCATGAGCACTTAGCAAGACACCACTCTCAAGTGAGCCTCTCAAGGCACCGCAAGAAACCACACGCACAAGGGATGTACTCACCAGGCGCTCTAGTAGTGTGTCGCTCTTCGCGATCCCCGCGAGGTGAGGCCTGAACCTCTCACAAATCCTCCTTGAGCACCAAGACAATCTCCGTTGCGTGCTTCACGAAGTCTCTTGCCACCCCGCCTAGGAGGTGGCAACCTCCAAGACAACAAGCACACCGGCTTGCAACCACGATCACCTAGTGCCACAAATGCGATCTCTCAACGCGAATGCACTAGAATCACTCCTCACTTTGATTTGGATGAACTCTATCAATCACAAGTGAGTGGGAGGGCTCTCAAGCACCACAACACAAGCCACCAAGGCCCCAAGTGTGCTCACTTTGAAACAAGTCGGGTATGTGGTGTATATATAGCCCAAAGCAGAAACTAGCCATTGGGAGGAAAAAATCCGGTTCTATCGGTCGCCCAGGACCTGATCACCCAGGCCGGAACTCACTGAGTGGTCAGGCGTCGGTCAACAAGCGGTCTTCGGTCACATAGGACAAAGTCCTTGGCCCCACGCCAACGGGCAACCCGGCGTCCGGCCGAGCTTCGTGGTGCGTCCGTTCGATCCCCGATGGCGACCCGAAAACATGCTCTTCGGAATTACATTCGAAACCAGCGGCCCGGGGCGGCCCGTTCGGTCGCGTCGGCTCGGCTTCTCCGATCGCGTCCGGTCGTCCTTTTCTGCGAAACTCGTCGCCTTTGGCCGACATGCTATCCAACAAGTATACCAACTTGAGCACGAGGAATAGCATGTTTTTCACCACCAACTTGCATCGGCGCAATAGAAAATAAGCCTCTCATTTTCTCAAACCCAACTCAACCACCGCAATCCACGGCCGCCTTTGCAAATGTGCCAACACCACCAAGTGTACATCACCATGTGCAAGTGTGTTAGCATTTTCACAATCATTTCAAAAGGGCGGGTTAGCTCTTAGCACGCCACTCGATCCTAACACATCTCAAAGTTAGATCGCTCAAGTGGCACTAGATGACCGATATGTAAACAAGTTTGCCCCTCTTGATAATGCGGCCATCTATCCTAAACCGGTCATAAACTTCTCTAAGCTCCTCATGACCGCGAAATGAAATGCCCTATAGGTTATACCTTTGCCTTGCGCATTTCCATTCCGCTCCATCTCCAAGTCTGCCGATGCAACACACGCACCAACACGATCATCAAATGATATGATCCATTCCATATCATCATGTGACACCATTGGTCCATCGATCTTGACCTCACTTGCTCTTCACCGTTGCGTCGGTCCGTCGGCGCAAGTCTTGCCCAAGCTTCACCGCCTCGCGGTCCATCGCGCTTTCATTGCCTCGACTTGCCCTTCACACTTGCAACCCGGTCCATCAAGCCAAGCCTTGTCTTGATCTTCACCACCTTGGTCACATGACTCCATGTCATGTTTCATATGCAATAAAGCTCCTCCATTGCGTCACCACACATGAACTAATCTCTTGTGTATTATCTCAATCACACATTATTAGTTCACCTAATGTTGGCACTCAATTTTAAAAAAAACCACAAGGGACCATTCACTCTCTCTCTCGATCGAGGCAGGCATGTGAAATGACTCCATCGTGACCACGATATGCGGTACACCTCGTACACGATTGTTCGAGCATGTCAACATCATCATGATTACGATTCTGGAACCCCATCTTTGGATGGCCGGCCGTCGCGGTAGCGTGAACGCTTTTGGTTCCTTGTCGCGCGAGCGTCGAATTATAGGCGAGAGAGAGAGCATGGCCACCGGCGGCCCCCACAATTTAAACAACAACAACGATCGTGGTTCGGGCACGTTGAGGGCCCCACAATTTAAAATACCTAAAAATGTTTTAACCGACAAACCAAAAATCTAAATTAAATTCGATTACAGTAAAATTTGTTTCAATTAATTCTTCAAAACAAGACTTCACATGTATTTAGATAAAATTAACGATTGGGCCCCTACGATGGCGGTTGGGATAGAGTAGGACAAACTTTTTCGGGGCCAATTCTAATTCTCCCTAGTCCTAATACTCCAAATAATGTTTGAAATTTCGAAATAGCACATAAGTTCTGATCGCCCTTTTACATTAACCAGGTGGGACCATGGTGTATGCGCATCGAACACTCTACGATTTGCCACCTCCCGGATTCCTTTATAGTTGCATCGAACACTCTCTGATTTGCCACCTCGGATTCCTTTATAGTGCTACTATGGGCGTTTTCTCTCGCGCAGTCTCTCGTCTCTTCCTTGTTCCTTCTCCCATACTACACCTACTAGTACTCTTCTCACCTCTTCTCCGTCGACTTTCCAAATTCATCTCAACCAAACTGAGTAGTACAGATTTTGTCCGACCACGGGGGGTGCCGCTTCACCTTCGTCTCCATCACGGGCGGGTGGTGCTCTTTATCACATCCATGCAGCTAGATGTGGTTTTCATGTGGTTTTTAGGCGGCTAATACAAAAGTTTTTCCTTTTTTTGGTGGTTGCGGATCTAGGGTCCGTCGCGGAAGCACATCTTCTTTTCTTTTTTTGGTGGTTGTAGACGGGGTCCACAAGCGGAAGCACATCTTCTTGGGTAAGCACGAAATCTATTGTAAAGTGCATTATCCTTCCTTTTTTTGAAGGGTTTTTTGAATGGCTATAAAAAGGTTTTGTTTTGTCTTGCATATCATTGTGACTCATGCTATCTACTAGCTTGTACAACATTGCTCAATTATTTTCTTTGTCTTATACCTTTTCCCGATTCTTCCTAGGTACAAACACAAAGACCTCGCTGGGAGATTATAAAAGGATAGGGAGGAGGCGAAGAAAATGTCGCAAGAAAAGCACATCTTCTTCGCTTGAGATCCTTTTCCACCTCTCAACCTTCTTCTTGCATGCTATCGGTGGCCTCGCCTTGCTTCATGTGGATTCCACTTCACGTATCATGCGCATGGCTAGAGCTTATGGGGGTGTCGGGATCATGCCCCAACTCGCCTTCATAAGATTAGGCATGCCACGGACCCAAGGCAAGTGTTTGGTTTAGCTTTACTGCGGTGGCCGCCACACCCCGCATGCTTCCGTCGGCGCGTTTAGTGTGTGGCGAGTGTGGCAAGTGTGGCGGCCGTTTTGCCGCCACCGGAGTGGCCGCCACACCGCGAGATTATATATAATGGCATCGCATGCCGGGCCCCCGGGAGGACTGCTTATTTGGAGATTATAATCTGCCAAAGGGCATAAGCGTGGTCTTTGTTGTCTCTACAGTCCGGACGGGGAGGAGGCCGCCTTCTAAATAGATGCTCCCTACTCGAATCTGTATCGAACTTTGTATTGCTAGTTTGTGCATTGTGGCTCAAAACAATTCAGCTTGATTTGTTAAAGTAAAAGAGGCAAATTTTGGCCTTGTGTTGAAACAAATTTGGCATCGAACACTCACCTCCTTCTCTCTCTCTCTCGATCAATCAAGCAGGCATGTGAAATGACTCCATACGTGACCCCGATAATACGGTACACCTACGTACCGGTGTTCGAGCATGTCATCATCATGATTACGATTCTGGACCCGTCTTTGGTGCGGATGACATTGCGAGGATGGGCGGAACGATGAGTTTTATATTCCCAAAAAGTTTTGACCCAAACCCTTTTCCAACAATACTACGAGGGGACTCATCGCCGCCGGCAGCGAGCCGGCTGGCCGTGCCAAGCGTGAACGCTTTTGGTTCCTTGTCGCAGGCGTCGGATTAATTATAGATGGAGAGAGCATGGCCCCGGCGGGCCCCACAATTTAAAATACCTAAAAAATGTTTTAAGCCCGACAAACCAAAAATCTAAATTAAATTCGATTACACCATTAAATTTGTTTCAATTAATTCTTCAAAACAAGATGTCACATGGATATACGTATTTAGAAAATTACAAGTGGGCCCACCACGATGAATGTAGAGAAACGGGAATCTTGATGACTAGGGACATAATATTCCTTCTAAAGGAAGCAAATAGAGGAACGTGAGTCAATTTTTTTTTTTGTTTTTGCAAAAATCCAAGGATGGTACTTGTAGACTAGTTTAGCAAACTCTTGGAGACACCTCTTGTCATTTTACTAGTGCTTTTAATTGTGAGAAATTGTGAAATTTAATCCTGCCTACTTTGGAAATATGACAACCAAAATTCGCTTGCTTTACGAAATATGACCCATGTTGTGCGATTTGCTATGAAATCTAGACTTTTCGATTTTTCAGATTTCAATAATTACGGGGGCCATTTTTTCAGGTGTTTAGGGCATCGGGGCCGCCTACCAACGAACGCCGCCTTCTTTTCGTGCTGACTTGCCACGCACGCGGCCACCCTATGGATGTGGGTTGGGCAAATGAGGCTTCCTTTTTTTTGGGAGGAGCGAATGGAGAGCGCGTGGCGTGTAGACTTGGGGCGGCCGGACTCATGCGGTTCGGCGGTGGCAACATTGCTCATTGGCACAGACGCCAGCGGACTCAAGCGAAGTCATGCTTTCGGTCGACTCTCCGTGAGCCAGCGGGCTCAAGAGGAATTGAGGAAAGGGTAATGATGTCCTTTCCCATTCTCAAACAATTCAGTTAAAGAAATTTTCTAAATTTATAGAAAATACAAAAATCCCAAAAAAAAAAAAATCCAGATTTCATAAGAACTTCTTGCATAGCGACATGGGTCATATTTCATAAGGCATGTGAATTCGGGGTCATATTTCTAGCGGCACCACGATAATGGGTTAAATTTCATAATTTCTTGTTAATTGTATAAATGAAGCCGCTAGGAAGCAATGGTTTAGCGACTCCCATGTCGTAGTCATATCTTGTTGGCTACTCTACTAAGCGGCTCCTTTTCGTAGTCATATCTTGTTGGCTACTCTACTACAAAAGCGACTCCCTCGTCGTATTTTTTTAGGGAGAAAATCTAGATGAAAAACTCGATACTAACACTCCCGCCCACACCTAGGGTGGCCTTGTCATCTGTCTTACCAACCTCATGATCTTTGTGGATGCGAGACCATGTGGACAACCTTGGAGGCAGATCCAAAGACGGATCTAGCGCCAAACGCTAGGAGCAGTGCGTTGTGTCGATCTTACAAATCTACTACGTATGTGACTCAATCTAACTTGTACAAAAATTGTGTTGTCTTAAATATCTTTTTTTTGGGTTGATCTGTACAACCACAAAGAACTAGCGACAAGAGGGAAATTATAAAAGGATTAAAGAGAAGATCATATCCATCTATCTATGGTGCTCGAGCAATTTGAAGATAATACTAGATCTTTGTGGTGGGGTCCAAGTGAATAGTAGTAGGAGTAGGTGTGCGGTCGATGGTGCCTTTGTGCAAATGGAGGGTGTTTAGTTCCCATGCAACCCAAAAAAAGTGCTACAGTGATTGGCACATCAAATCTTTTAACGCATGCATGGAGTATTTAAATATAGAGAAACAAAAAAAAAACTAATTACGAGTTTAGCAAAAAAAGAGCGAGATGAATCTTAAGCCTAATTACTCTATGGTAAGACAATAAATACCAAATACAAACAAAAAAGTGCTTCTGATCGGAATATTTCACCAACTAATTGTGTCGAAACAAATTTGGCGGCCCTATATCAAATGGGATCACGGGAGCTTGGCCAAACTCTCTCTCTCTCCTTCTCCTAGATTTGCATCGAGCAGGCTGTCAAATGACTTCATATGTGACCCCACGGCCGGTCATGGAAAAAAAGGGAGTCAATGCAGTGCGGATGACGAGCTTGGCGACTGCACCAAGGATGGGCGGAACGGCGATAGGCGTGGGCCCTATTGTACTTCGAGAGGATTCGCATGCCGCGGTATCAGACTACTACTCCCAGGCAAAGGGCCCCCTGTCCCGACTCCTCGCTCGACTCTTCACAAAATAAAAAAAAAAAAAAAAATGATTTCTATTTTTAATGCAGGGAGTGCCGCCAAAAGCCTAAAAATCGAGGGGCCAAAAAAGCTTCGGTTGGTTAGCTTCGCGCCGACATGAGCGAGCAACAGGACGCTTAGTTCGATTCTAGGGATAGTGTGTGTACTAGTTGTAGTTAGGTGCGGTTGTACGCGGGTAGTAGTGTGTGTGGTGTGCGTGTGGTGTGTGTGTGAGTGTGTATGAGCAGATACTACAAGCGGTACCCAGTAAGAGGCAACTCAAAAAAAAGCCTAAAAACAGTCTTTCTCCCTCCTATTAATCCAAACTCTTTCAAATTTGAAATAGTACACAAATTCTGATTAAGCCCTTAGCAAGATTTAAGAAGCAAAAATGTGTACCAGCCCTACATTCCCAGGGTGCGGACCATGGGGCCATGGTGTCGACATCAAACACTCTGATTACTACTACTACATATTGAATATGTTAATTTGATTTTGGGTGATTGAATAGTATTTATAATTTGAAATAAGATAAGCTTTTTTTTTTTTTTTTTGCATAAAATCCAAGGATGGCAAACTAGTTTAGCAAACTCTTGTAGATGCTATGTCATTTTACAGTTAAATGTATACATGAAATTTGCTAGGAAGCAATAGTTTAGCTCCCTGTAGTACTCATATATCTTGTTGGCTATTCTATTCTTTAGGGTGAAAAACTCAATGAAAGTGAAGAAAAGACATTTTCGACAACTTGTGGAGGTAACATATGTTTCTTTGTTAATTATATACATGAAGAAGCAATGGTTTATTAGCTCCCTGTAGTACTCATATCTTGTTGGCTATTCTATTTTTCAAGGTTTAAAAGCTGGATGCTAAGACTCTCCACAACGTTTGGGTGCTCAAAAGGATCTAACCACTGGAATCGGTAGAGTTGGTGTGCCTCCTTCCATGATCGGTCCAAGTGAATAGTAGTAGTAGCAAATGTAGTTGGTACTCATTGTCCTCGCTAACATCGATGAGAGAGGGGCTCGTGGCCGTAGGACTATAATAATTAATAATCTTCCATATAGGTCTCAAGCTCGGTCATGGACATGGCTGGCGCTTAAGACCTTATTTGGACATTATAATTCAAAAAAGAGGGGCGAAAAAAGCGTCTCAACGGTGTTGTTGTCATCCCTAAAAAGTCCGGACCCGAGGGACGTCCATATTTGTCTTCGTAGCTTAGGAACGTCCTCCTTTCTTTGGCAAATTTCTTGATTTGAATACATATTTGAAGTCCAAGTTGTTTTTCGCTACAAGTGTCCCCTATTTGGAAAGTGAAATGAAACAAAACTACTCTTGCTTTCTCCACCCTTCTTCTCCTCAAAATTGAATTCGGATGAGCATGGCTCCAAAAGCCTAAAAAACATTACGTCTCCCTTAAATTCGTTTTAAATTAATACTAGGTATACGTGTATTACACAAGTTATAGTCGCTCTTAGCAAAGTTGCGTGAAAAAAACCAAGGTGCCCATGGGGCCATGGTGTCCGCATCGAACACTCTACTAAAAGTTCTTGTCTTTCTCTCTCCCGGGTCTCTCGTCACTCTCGTTGCTTCCTTCTCCTCCCATACTAGTACTAGTAGTACCACCACTCTTGCAAACATGTTCTGCGACTTCCAAACTCTTCTCACCAAATCTTTACCAAATAAAGAGTAGAGAGCGGTCCGACATAGGGATCTAGCCTCGTCCTTGGCGCCTCAGCGTCTCCATCCTTGGTAGGTGCACCTCTTTATCACACCCATGAATCTAGATATGATTTTTCATGTGGTTTTCAAAACGGCAAATACAAAAGTTTTTTTGGGTGGTTGCGGATGGGATCCGTCGGGGGCCTCGTGTCCCCTAGTAGCGGCTCGGTGAGGTGGCGTCATCGTCTTGACTTCGACCGGGGATCCGGCGGCGTGGGAGCGTGGCGGAGAACGACGGCGTTTATCGCGGCGTTCGGCCCGGATTGCCGACACCGTCGTCTGCGAAGTCCCGGCCGCTCGGATCTCGGTGTTTTACTTGTGGGTTGGGCGGCGAGAAAGAAAAAGTCGCAAGAGAAGCACATCTTGTTGGGTAAACACCTAAATCTAAATTGTAAAGTGCATTACCCTTTTTTTGAAGTTTTTTTTTTGAATGGCTCTAAAAAGGTTTTGTTTTGTCTTGCATATACATTGTGATTCATTTTATCTGTCTTAAATACCTTTTTTAGATTGATTCGGGTATAAACACAAAAGATCTATGCGGGAGATTATAAAAGTGTGGGAGGAGGCCTAAGAAAACGCGGAAAAAAACACATTTCTTCTTAGGTAAACCCCGAATCTAATCCCAAAGTGCATTTCATTTTTCACTAACCAACCAATCCCGGATCTATAAACTTCCCACTTTAGCAAACTTTGCGTCGGGAACACCGAGAGTGAAACTAAATTATATTTCCACCCTTCGTTTTACCTCTTCTTCTTTTTTTTTTTTTTTTGAGGTGTTCCCATGTATGCGATAGATGGGCGTCCACTAGGCTATAACTTTGCTAAGAAGCATTTGTAACTTGTGTAGTGCGATTACCGCGTGCTACTAGTATTTCCGACCTAACCGTTTACCTCTTCTCGTCTATTACGTTTCCCCATATGCGATAGATGGGCCGTCCACTAGGCACTAAACTACCTCTCTGGTTGGAGCCAAGTTTTTTTTTTTTTTTTTTGCAAAAATCCAAGGATGGCAAACTAGTTTAGCAAACTCTAGGAGATGACTCAGACCGCAAAATTAGAGGCGCAACCAAACACACGGTAGGAGATCTTTGTCATTTTATTGTTAATTGTAGTACATGAAGTCGCTTTCTGAAGCAATGGTTTAGCGACTCTCTATCATACTCATATCTTGTTGACTATATTTTTCAGGGGCAAAAAACTTCGATGAAAATTTCGGAGGAAGGTGAAGAAAATAATTCTTCCATGTTCGGTGATAATATTAACACTCCTGCTCACACCTAAGTACTCTGCCCCATAATGGGGGGAGGGAGAGGCCTTGTCAAGGAGATGTCACCCTCATCGTCTTTGTTGATGCGGACCATGAGGGCGACCTTGGAGGGCGATATCTAGCATCGGATCCCACGCAAACGCCCGGGGAAAGGTATCTTCTTGTGTTACAAATTTATGTGACTCCTGCCATCTAACTTGTATAAAAATTGTGTTGTCTTAAATACCTTTTTTCGGGTTGATCCCAGGTACAACCACAAAGAAGATTTTAAAAGGATCAAAGAGAAGATCATATACACATCTATCTATCCTCCTGGAGCAATTTGAAGATAATAGATCTTGTGTTGTGGGCACAAGTTGTGGTGCGGTCCAAGTGAATATACAGCAGCGGTAGCTCTCTATCGTCCCTTTTAACATCTAAGAGAGGGGCTCGTGGCCGTGGGACTATAATCTCCGTGTAGGTCTCGAGCCACGGTCATGGCCATGGCTAGCGCTTAAGACCTATCTTTGGAGATTATAATCTGTTGAGGGTCACAAAGCGTCTCGATGGTGTTGATGCGGACCGAGGGATGTCCATATTTGTCTTCATAGCTTAGGTCTTTCGGCAAAATATGTAGTGCAAACCACCATCTTCGTGTAAACCTCGTGTAAACCACGGCAAAAAAATTATGTAAATTCATCAAAAAATCACACATGTTGAGGGTCACAAAGCGTCTCGACAATGTTCTTGCTTCATCTTGTTTCATCTTATATTGTCTCACGAGGGTACTATTAAATCGGTAGAAATCAACCTTTAGCGAGAACAACCCGTTTCTCTTTGTAATGTTATTATTATCAAAATTTTGTTCAAATTTGGAATGCTCTAGCTCTCCAAGAATCTTGAAATAAATAACTTAAGATCGAGAGAGTATTTATCTATACAAAGTTTGGAAAATTTCCTAATTTGAATATATTTTGAAGTCCAACCCACGCTCACTACAAAAACTCATTGGTGCGGTGTCCCCCTGTTGGAAGTGAAACGAAACAAAACAACTCTCGCTTTCTCCACTCTCCTCCCGCCCTCCGCTCAAAATTGAAATTCGGGCGAGCACGGCGCCCAATGTCCTCGGCTCCTCGCTCGACCCGTCACAAAAAAAAAAAAACCCCCGATTTCTATTTTTTTAATCTAGGAGTGCCGTAGTGCCGCCAAAAAGCCTAGTCTTTCTCCCTCCTAACTCCAAACTCTATTTCAAATTCCAAATACTAGTAGTACACAAGTTCTGATCGCCCCCTACTAGCAAAGCAAACTTGTTTAATAAAAACCGGGTGCAGGTGGGGCCATGGTGTATGCCAGACCGAACAATCTGATACTAGTAGTATTGTATGCGTCTCATGATCTCTTGTCACTTCCTTCTCCCTCTTTGTACTTACTAGTACTAGTAGTGCCCCTCTTCTCGCCCTACCGCTGACTTCCAAACTCTTCTCACCAAACAAAGAGAGTAGAGAGCGGTCCGACCATAGGGTGCTCGCTTTGCCCTCGGCGCCCGCTTCTACATCCTTGGCGGGTGCACCTCTTTATCACACCCATGGATCTAGATATGATTTTTTGATGTCGTTTTTTGAAACAAACAAATCTGAAGTTCTTGGGTGGTTGCAGATCGGGGTCCGTCGTGGGGCCTCAGGTGGGCGGCTCTGGGCGAGATCGCGCCATCGTCTTGACTTCCTCACCGGTGATCCCGGCCGGCGTGGAGCGGCGGAGAACGAGGCGTTTATCGCGGCGTTCGACCGGGATTGCCGACGCCATGTTCGAAGTCCCGGCCGCTCGGATCTCACGGTGTTTTACTAGTGGGTTGGGGGCGGCCGAAGAAAAAGTCAAAAAGAGAAGCACATCTTGTTGGGTAAACACCTAAATCTAAATTGTAAAGTGCATTACCCTTTTTTGAAGTTTTTTTTTTTTGAATGGCTCTAAAAGGTTTTGTTTTGTCTTGCATATCGTGTGTGATTCATTTTATCTGTCTTAAATACCTTTTTCCGATTGATTCGGTATAAACACAAAAGATCTATGCGGGAGATTATAAAAGTGTGGGAGGAACCCTATTATATTTGAGCTCATGAAGGAAAAAAACACATTTCTTCCTACTATCATCCCGAATCTAATCCCAAAGTGCATTTCATTTTTTCACTAACCAATCCAATCCTAAGATCATTAAATTTTCCACTTAACCAACCAATCTCGGATCTATAAACCCCACTCTAGCAAACTAAATTATCGGGAACCTATTATATTTACCTCTTAGTTTCATTTTTTTTTTTTTTTTTTTTGAGGTGTTCCCATGTCGATAGATGGTCTCACAAATAGGCTATTCTTTGACTAAGAGCGATTACCGTTTGTGTAGTTCGTCTTTATTAAAAAAAATATTTCCACCGTTCTTCATAACTTACTTTTCCCATTGCGAGATGATATTTAGGCAAAATTATTTATTTATTTTATTTTTTCCTTTTTTTAAAAAAAATCCAAGGATGGTCAAACTAGTTTAGCAAACTCTAGGAGATGACTCGCCCGCAAAATTTGTAAGGCGCAACCAAACACACGGCAAGAGATCTTTGTCATTTTATTGTTAATTGTAGTATTTGAATGGCTCTAAAAAGGTTTTGGTTTATCTTGCATCTCTATCATGATTCATTTTATCTTGTTAACTACCTTTTTTTTTCGAGGGTATAAACACAAAGATCTATGGAAGGAGATTATAAAAGTGTGGGAGGTGCTCCAAAATAAACCCTCCATATTTGACCTCATGAATATTAAGGAGATGGAGAAAAAGATTGTTCAATGTCCAGCTCCCCATCATGGGGAGGGGAGGCCTCTCGTCAGGGATGATCCATCCTCCACCCTCATTGTCTTTGTTGATGCGGACCATGAGGACGACCTTGGAGGCGGGGATCTAGCACCGGATCAGTATGACGCCGGAACATGTATCTTGTCTTGTGTTACAAATTTATGTGACTGCTGCTATCTAACTTGTACAAAAATTGTGTTGTCTTAAATACCTTTTTCGGGTTGATCCCAGGTACAACCACAAAGAACTACGTCCATATTTGTCTTCGTAGCTTAGGTCTTTCTTTCTTCGACAATGTTTGCTTGTTCTTGCTTCATCTTGCTTCATCTTATTTTGTCTCACAGGATACTAATTAATCAGCCGTTAGCAAAACAACCCGTTTCTCTGTAATGTTATTATTACCAAAATTCCTTGCATTGTAGTATGATTGTATCTCTTGCCTCTAAAATAGCTTTTCAACTTGGCTTAAACCTATGTTTCACAATTTGGTTGGTAGGGTCTTTTATTGTTTTCTCGAGAACCTGGAAGAACATACTTTTTTGCCTGGCAGGTTATTATTTATAGAAATGCGGTTTCTAGTGGAAGTGGATCGAAGAGATCTTAGGCGTGCATTTCAGCTACCGAGGATGACCCCATTACTAAGAATGTTTTACATTTCGATTCACCAGTACCGTGCATAGCAACCAAAAGAATAGCCATCACGGGCACTTTCTAACGACCTCTGGTTCACCAAACTCGAACCATACAAAAAAACATCCATTTTGATCTCCCAACTCGCCCAATTTCTTTCTCACCTCACCGTGCCTGGGTACTACAAACTAAGCATCTCCCTCATTGATAAGGGCGTCGATGTCGACCTCGCGGACCACCCGCCCGCCGAGGGGCGTAGCCGTCGAGGGATCTGCGTGAGCCCGCCAGTGCCGCGTTCGGAACCCCTCCACCCCGCCGAGGTCCGCCGCACCATCGACTCCGCCATCGCCCGGTGCCATCACGACGCCCACGACGGCGCTGCTTCACCACAGCGGGCGCGGCGGTTCTCGCTCCGCCTCCAACTCGGCTGGGTACACTGCCGCTGCGCGCAAGCAAACAACAGATTAGGAAAACGGGCGTAAGCATAAGGGCAATCAAGCGACTCACCGGCGAGGTGGAAGTCGGCGTTCTCCAGCCCCGGATGTGAAGGGAGCGCCATCCCGCTCCATACCGGCAGCCAGGTCATACATGGAATTCAGGTCCGGCGAAGGCGCTCAATCTGGAGTGGAGGAGGAGGAGACGGAGCCGAATCAGGAGCACGTGGAGCAGGGGAGCCACAACCCGAGCCGTAGGTCCAGCGGCGGGGGCTGGGAGCCGGTTGCGCGGTGACGGACGCCTCAGACCCCCAGCTCGGCTCCAGCCAGAGCCACCCTCCATCGTGCTCACAAGTAGGAGTGGTACAAGATGAGGGGTGCGAAGAGGAGCAGGCATGGAAGAGTGGAGTGAACCCGTGCGCGGGGGAGGGGGCAAAGCCTGAACTCTTCCCCTCCCTCAAAAAAAAAAAAAAAAACAAAAAGGTGTGGCGGCGGGGCGCCATCGGAAAAACCCCTTCCCCTCCTCCCTTCGCGGTTGGCGGTCGATTTTGCCGCTGCACCCCATCCGTGGCGCCTCCTAGAATATGTATTTATTCTTCTAAAAAAAAGAATATATATATTTATTGGTTCTAAGAAAAAGAATATATATTTATTCATGCTTGTAATATTGTTCAAACATGTCGGGTTGTCACGATTTATTCATGTAAAATATTGTTCTATGGGAGATGGGGACTCGAATCTAACGGACGTGGCCGGGGGTTGAGATTTGTTTGAGGTGTCCAACAAAAAAACGCAATTCTTTGACTTTTTAAAATCTAATTTGACCAAATTGCCCAATTGCGTAATTTTGACAGCGCATGCGCGTGCCGTCTATCCCAATTTTTTTGGATCGAGAGGATCGGGGTTCAATAACTCTTGACATTTTTTTATACTTCGGACCCGTGTTGGATACATGCAAGCGTAAAATGCCAGCGTCGTAGCCTATACGTCTTTGCTTCAACTCCTTCCCTCCACTCTGCAAGCCGAAAGCGTGCTCCACTCTGCTTCAACTCCTTCACTTCCCGCCCGGGCGTGCCGCGCCTGCGCTCTAGCCTCTTCCCGCCCACCATGCACGCCGCCGCCTCCATTCCTCCTCGCCCTCTCCCCTCCCCATTTGCCGTCGAAGATGAAGTGGCACGGGGAGAGGGACCCAAAAGAGGGGAGGTTCGTCCCCCGGTTCCTCGTCCTGGCGATGTCGACGGAGGTGAAGACGGAGGTGGCGACACCGCTAAGGTTCAACAAGGGCGTCCCGGCCGCCTCCACGGGGTACAACAAGCTGGGCATACGTGCCGCTTCGTCCTTGTCTCGTGGAAGACTAGAAGCTCCGCGGGCCACTCACAGCATCAAACCCTAGCGACGCCGATGATGGAGAGGCGAAGCGGCATGCGGCGATGGCGTGAAAGAGTTGCGTGCGGCAACACCGGAGTTGAGGCGCCACCCGCCGGGGCACGACATGCGTGCCGATCGCGATCAAGACGGACGCCGCTACCATTGCCGAGGCCTTGTACTTCGCTCCGGCAGCAGTGGCGTCGTTGAGGCGGCTAGCGGCGAAGGCGCGGGCGGAGGCGAGGGTGAAGGAGAAGTCCCTCGGCAGAGGCGTCGAGGCAAGCGGTGAGGAAGTCGGGCGGCGGAGGCGACGCCAAAGGAGGAGGAAGCGATCGAGCTCGTTGTTGGCGCGAGGTAATAATGCCTCGTTTAAAACTTTTTTTCCACTCGGGGATGACCCCATTTCCATTACTTTTGATTATGGAAACACAAGCATTCATTAGAAGTTTTCGTAAGAGAAGCTACAAAAATATTTGGACATGCCTATGAGACTCACCGATCTTAAAACTGAACACAACGTAACCTCCCTTGAACCCATATATCACGGGCAATCGGACAACGGCGGTAGTTCAAAGCGGTAACGGCACAAACACCAAAAGTAGACTAAGCCCTCTCCCGAGCACCGAAACTTAGCATAACAACAACTCCCGGCTTCTAATCATCTAGCCTATTAACATGGCCTCCGTCATATATATAGATTATAGACCTTTTTGATTCTTGCGAGAACATGTTACTTGCGGTATCCTCATGATTTCGGATCTCCTTTTCTGAGCACTTCTCGGTCTTCCATCCCGCCATCTTCTGGTGTGTGTGTATATATATATATATATACTCCCTCCGTCTCAAAATAGATGTCATTCTCGCTTTCCAAGAAATCAACATTTTCAAAATGCCGGCAATTATATATTAAAATATATAAATAATAAAATATTTATGCTAAGTAATAAATATCATTAGAAAGATCTTTAAGTCTAGTTTTTTTAACAAATTTATTTGTAGATTTAAATATTGTACGTATTTTTCTACAAACCTAGGTAGTCAAAGTTGAGAAAGTTTGATCGGCACGCATCCCATAGTGACATCTATTTTGAGATGGAGGGAGTACTTGTTTAAAACTCAAAATTGTGGAAACCAATAGCTGTTTTGGCATATATATAGTTACGTGAATGGTGCGTAATCTTTGTAGTTCTCTAGCCACTAGTTACGGCATAGTTCACTTTTCTTCATCATTTGCGTTTTATGAGCGTGATTTGAGGATTGTGATTTGTTTTTTTGTTGACACGATCTTATCGGACCCCTCATATAATTGTTTCTTGCATATATATATGTAGTGCACGGAGGTGGTGGTTGAAAAACCCATCATGCGGAAGCTTCAGGGGAAGTTTACGGGGCTATTGAGGATCTCAACAAAGGGAAATTTGAGAAGGAGAGGCTCATGATGCAA
Source organism: Hyparrhenia diplandra (assembly GCA_015847255.1). Taxonomy (NCBI): domain Eukaryota; kingdom Viridiplantae; phylum Streptophyta; class Magnoliopsida; order Poales; family Poaceae; genus Hyparrhenia; species Hyparrhenia diplandra. The sequence goes on from JADLZK010006709.1 coordinate 18,966, forward strand.
AGGCTCGACCAAGTCTTCGGGCTGTTGAGTCTATTTGTTGAGTACGTGAAGAATTAAAAGGCCGAGAAGGTGCAGTGCTCGGGGCGAGTGGGTGCGGGGGTGCCATTTGTTCGATCTCGACACCACACTAATTAATGTGATCGATCTTATCTTTGTCTTGACTTACTTTTGTTGATGATGTACTATCTAGCTAAGTTAGTATTAAAACAATGTGTGATGATCGATGCAAACTTCGATATTTGCTTGCTCAATTTGATAAAATATATGATGCTAGTAGCTTGTTCGTACAAATTATTGACCACACATACATATGCCTACATATATAGCTAGCTATTTAATTTTCAAAGCATAGACCATGTTCAGTTTTTATAAAGCGGAGACCATGTTCGTTTTTCTGACATTGAGAGATGGTATGCCATCTCAAATCAACCTCAAGGCCAATATGTCACCACATAAGCCCGAGAAAATAAAAAGCTAGAGGTACTTTTATAACAAAAGAACAACACCCGGTTCAAACACTCAAACCACACACCATAAACACGCACGTCACATGAGCTTTAACAATAGCAATAGCTATGCATACTCATTTGCTTGGCTTTTTCGGTGCCTTTTGCCACGGGGCCCTCCTTCTCTTTATGTCCATCTCGAGGTATGGAGTCGGCTCGCCCGCCCGAGTCCTAGGGATTATTTTTGCATCAAAAGAAGGGATTTCAGCGAACTCATAGATACCTTCCTCTTCCACTAGATTTTCAAGTCCGATAACCCGCTTTTTCCCGGGGAGAGCCACTTGTAGGTTCTTGCTTCTAGTGTCGCGCACATAGAAGACTTGGCTTTTGATTTGCGGTACAAATGGCTCTTGCGTGTTCCCGGCCTGTCAAGGTCAATGCAAGTGTAGCCGTATTTGTCTTTCTTGAGACACCTTTGATTATCGGGGAACCCATCTACACCAAAAAAACGGCGTACTTCATGTCTCACGGATACGAGAGTTCCCATATCTCTTCAATCACGCCGTAGTATGGTTTCGCACCTTCTCGGAATCGGTTGCAACAATACGAACACCGAGTTCGGTACACACTTTTCTTGTCTTGATCGGTGTAAAAGGTGTAGCCATTTATGTCATAGCCCCGATAAGTTGTGGCGTGAAGAAAGGCCCCTTTGCCCGGTGTCGAGCTTTTTTCGTTGTCGCAAGAGTTGTGCGAAGGCGGCAAGTCGGTCTCGATCGGATGTTGAACCGTCTAATATGCGCCCTCGTTAAGCGAGACTTGGTCCAATCGGATTTTCTTCCCGCAACAACCGATAATGCTCTGCGATGTAAGGATCTATCTCTGTTTCGTGTAGCATCACAAGAGAGTGGGCTTTGTCAAAGTCGTCTTTTTCGGAGTAATTTGCTTCTCCCAAGAAACCCCTGTCCCCGCTAGCCTTCCGTCATGGCGAGACTTGGAGATGCCGATTGGATTCTTGGGGTCGGTATAACGGAGACACCAATCGACCACCTCCTCGGTAGAATAGCACTGTGCCATGCTTCCCTCAGGGTGAACCCGACTCTTTGAAAACCTGTTCGAGTACTCATAAATCTCTCATACGGATACATGTGGTGGAGGTACATCGGTCCAAGATACCGATCTCCTTAACGGATGGACCATGAGATGGACGGATATGTCGAAGAAAGTCGGCGGGAAGTAAGCCTCAAGGAGACACATCGTGTCACACGTGTTCTTTTCAAGATCGTTCAATTTTTTTCGTTCGTCGATCACCTTCGAGAGATTGCATTAAAGAAGGCGCAGAGGCGATGATAGCCTTTCGGACCTTTTCCGGCAATATGTTTCGGATCCGACCGCAAGCATCGTCGTGAGCATGACATCGCAATCGTGAGCCTTCATCGGAAGCATTTTGTTCTCTTTAGCAGCACAAGTTTCCGGACACGGGCTGCGTATCGGAGGGAAGTTTGACACTACGAAAAGAAGTCGCACAACTCCCGCTTCTCTCGGCGGGTCGGGTTTACGGCGGACAAAGGTGGACGGGCACCGGTTTTCGTCGTTAGGAAGGAGCTCGGGCCTTATGTCCATCTCCTCTAGGTCAACTCTTGCTTTATCATGGTCCTTCGATTTCCATTTGTCATTCATGAGTGTCCCAAGCAAACTTCCAAAGACATTCTTTTCACGTGCATGATATCTATCTTTGTGGCGAACCGCTATGTCTTTCAGTAAGGTAGCTCCCATAGGATTGACATTTTCTTCCACCTCTTCTTATCGGCGGGCTTTTTTGCGGTTTTCGGCTCTTTCGCTTTCTCTTTCTCTTTCTCTTTGTTTGTTTCCTTTGGTTCGGGCGGGGCGGTCGTATCCTTTACCACCTGCTTTCGTAAACTGTTTCCCCATTGAAATGCCTTGGTGCATTTGCTTTCTCCTTCGTCCCATCAAACCGGCGTTTCATCTCACGGTATGGATGCTTTGTAGGAAGGAAACGCCGGTGCTTTACATAAACCCTCTTCTTTGAGTTATTGACCAAAGCGGTCTCGGTGTCGTCTAAGCAATGAAAGCGGTCTTTCTCTCCTTTGCTCTACCCGGACACGCTACGGTGTCTGGAATATCGATGATTGTGGTGAAGAGCGGGGGCACGTAAATTGAAGCGCTCTTTCTTGTAAGCATCGTACACACCGACACCACCCTCTTTCGAGCTCCTTGAGATCGTCAACAAGCGACCTCGGTACACATCGATGTCAATACACGGCTGATGAGGACCCGAGATCAAGACCGACATCATCATGTACCTCCTCGTGTTACACGACCATGGTGGAAGATTGTAGATAGTTAATAGCAGGCCGGACACTATGTGTGCTACTCATGTTACCAAAGGGGTTCATGCCATCTACGCTTTCGGTGCAAACCCGAATATTCCTTGGGTCATCGAGAAAAAGTTTTATGTTTGTGATCAATGTCCCGCCAATCGAATACCATCTCTTTGGGTGCCTTATATAATCATCACGCTTCCGGCCATCCGAGTGCCATGTCATCGGTCGTGCGTCCCTCGGAGGTTGCAAAAAGACGTTTTAGGCAAGGAATTATTGGAAAGTATCATGCAACCTTCCGAGGAACTTTACGGCGCACCTCCCGCCTTCTTCACCATCATCGGTTGTTCGTTTGTAACGAGAGGTTTTACACTTGGGGCATGCAGCAAGATTTGCATAGTCACCGGAGCGGGATGCGATCATACATGCAAGCATAAATTTTCTCGAACTTCAATCCCGGTGGACAAACGATCTTTTTGGCCTCATATGTCGTCTTTGGCAACACATTACGTGGGGGAAGCATATCCCCAATCACCCCTAGCAATTGTCTAAAGCTCTTATCGGTCTAATGGTTCTACGCCTTGAGTTGGAGAAGCTTTAGTGTACCGAATAGCTTGGAAAAACTCTTTTACGCTTTCTGGCGAAGAGAGTGGTGTCCTCATATCTTTCAAGAGCTGTTCCGGCTTCTTCAACTCTTCAGCGGTGTATTCATCGTAGCCCATGCCATCACGCGAACAACTTGTCCATATCCTCAACGGTAGGGGCCGGGGCTCGCAGGAAGCTCGCTACTTCATCATCGATAATTATTTCCCCATCCTCAAATGTCGCTTCTTCCTCGCCACCGGCACCACTTTCGAGGAACTGCGCTTGTTCTCCATCGTTGACACCTTCTCCATGCTTGTTCCAACTTGTGTACCCAGCCATGAAACCTCGAAGGATTAGGTGGGCATGGATCGTAAAACGAACTTCAGTATTGCATCCGGTTCTGCGCGGTCCACACATGGGCACCACAAACCCGGCATCACGGGTCTCGCAGATATCGGCCTCCGCAGGCGGCTAGGAAAGATTGCAACCCATCTATGTACTTACGACCGTCGCGTCTCACCCGGTACATCCGGTGGCTTCGATCCCCCATCATCTACAAAATTAAGCATGGTGGAAATGGAAGAAATCCTCGACCAATTTAAGTCAAGATATTGTTGCCAACAACTAGATGCTTTAATTCTATCTCAGCCATTATGCATTAATCGATGCGAAGCACTATTGTATTTTAATTAGAAGCGCCCGTAGCTAGGTTTGCTCACCTACAGTTCGAGATCGGCGACCACCGTCACCGCGACCCCCTACAGAGCCGGGCGGAGCACGGCCCGCCACCGCGAAATCCTGCGGCTGGCGGAGCACGCTCGCCACGAAGATGGCGGCCGAGCACGCAGCGTACGACCTTCTTGCGTCGCTCGCACCGAAACGCACGAGCACCAATATAATGCCGGAGAGGAACGCGGTGACAAAGGAGGAGAGCTCTAAGCACGCCCGCGAGTACTTACGGTACTCGATATGGCGGCACACACCAACGCAGCCGCCCGTCCCGCGGCGTCGCGCTCCTCCGCTGCCCCCCTGCGGTGTGCCGCCACCGCCCGAGAGGGGACGGTGCTCAAGTGTGTGGCAAGCAACGCCTTATATATCCGCTGATAACGGCGGCTAACCCGAACGCACGTACAAGGTACGGGCGACGCACTAAAGAATCATCGCTAACGGATAACCCTAACCGTACGCTTACAAACGATATCCGCTTTTTACTAGGTAGGAGTACTATAGTTCTGAACACATGGTACCACATACGCGCCAGAACTCCAACGAACGTGGCGTGCGTGATACAGCCGCCACTTACACACGCATGCCGACATCCATCGCCGGCGCCGGAAACGGCCCAGCTTCGTTGTACCACAAGAGAACGGGCCTAACATGCGAGTCCAAATTCAGGCCAAAGGAAGGCCCGCTTTCGCTCTTTGGCGGCGGAGGCCCGTTCAAAACCGGATGCAGGCCCGGCCAAATTGGGCCCGGGTACGGACGCGTGTCAACATCCATCGTCTCTAGCGGGGGCGGGCACCATCGAAGACTTCGAGACAAATACGGCGCGTGGCTGCCGACCGTCACGCTCATCGACGACATGTAATGCCCGCAACGCTTCGGACACCACGGACACCTGTGGACTACGGCAAAGAACACACGATCGTAACATCGCGGCGATTCTGCACGCGCGCACGCCATGGCGTTTTACGATACGTGTCCGCAATACCCAAAGAAAAGCAGCACGGACAACGGGGCGACAACACACGTCTATAAATGACCGCTGGCGTCGGTAGCGGTTGCGACATGTACGACACACCGCTACACATCTCGTCCGAAACTATACGGCGTCGGTAGTGGGCTGAGACATGTCTGCACACCGATAACACAACTCGTCTGAAACTATACGCGCGTCGGTAGGAGCGCGACATGTACTGAACACCTGCTAACACAACTTCCCCCGAAAATAAACGCCGCGTCGGTAGTGGTTGCGACATGTACGGACACCTCCTAACACAACTCGCCTGAAAATAAACGCGCGTCGGTAGTGGTTGCGACATGTACGTACACACTGATAACACAACTCGTCCGAAAATAAACGCTGGCGTCGGTAGTGGTTGGGACATGTACGGACACCTCCTAACACAACTCGTCCGAAAATAAACGCGCCGACTTTAATTTACGTGGCGTTCGGACCCTTGTACTGTTCCAAAAGCGTCGGTATCTGCGGCACGCGGCGTGTACCGGTGTCAAGCAACACCGGACGGTATCGACCACGCCGAGTCCGTGAATCCACGCGTCTGTAATACTCGTAACGGGCCGGGCGGCGGCGCCGAAAAGGTGTCTGTAAGCAAAACGGCGTCGAATTAGGGGTTGCATCCGCGGTCGATCGGTCTCGAAAATGCGCCTGTGATGAAACGCGTGTCGAGATACGTTGAATTCTCGCGGACACTTTCGGTTTCAAAAGCGTCCCGCCATAGCCCGGCGTCGTGCCCGACCAACGAAAACGCGTGCGGATTAAGAAAACGGGCGCATTACATGAACACGCGTGCGTAATGACCTCCTATTACCGACGCGTATTGGTCTTGTGGGACCATCCGACGCCTATTACTGACGCTCACCCAGCCCGCGCGTCAGTAATGTCACAACACAGACGCTCGTTATTAGCGACGTCTCGGGCTCATTAACCTTTTTTACATAGTGCCAGTTTACTCCCTCCACGTCGAATAAGCTGACGTGGATTCCTCAGTCGCCTGCTAATTCACCCTCATAATACTTGCTCTAAAACGTCTGCGGTAATAAAGGAATCGAGTGAGTAGAGGAGATACCCACTTCTCCAAGAAAGATTATTTTTTTTCAATATCCCAGCTCACGCGCCTACTTTTTATTTGTGTGCATCCATCTCACGCGCTGACGTCAACTTCTATAAAACAAAGATAGGCACGTGAGAATGTATATCACACATCTAAATTCTAGCAACTACCACGAAATGGATCCCTAATAAATATTTTTTTTCCAAACCTTATAAATCAAGACTCCCAAATTTTCTTAGAAGATTCTAGCCATAGCTCTATTCCAAACCTCATGTCGCACCTCGCACATCCTGGCCCTCGCTCCCTCGCCTCTCCCTCTCCGCTCCAACTCTCACCGCCGCACATGGAAGCGTCCCACCGTACGACGACATACCTTACCACCCACGGTGAAACATGCAGAATTGACGGGACCTTAGGTGTTCGACAAAATGTCTGGTCGGTCGCGCTGTGCGCTGTCATCATAGTTGCCCTTTTTTTTTTTTTTTTTTTTTTTTTGAGATTACACAGTATAACACAGATGTTTAACACGTACGTACACTCACCCCTATGAACACACGTACGCAAAGGCCTCAACCAGGGCATCGTCGACTCTTCCCTCCAAAAACCAACTCACAAACAAGAACCCACAAGGCCACCACCACCGCAGCATTCGCCTCGAGTTATTAGCAAGTCAAGCAGCCTAGAAGGACAGGCGCCATGTCTTCCCCGAGGCTGCCGTCTAAAGTGGATAAGCTGCTCCGTCCCGTCGAGAGGGCGATAGAGAGGAGCTACGCGGCCAAGCAAGCCGCCCTCGTACCGCAATGGAGGCAGCTGCTCTACTTGGGAACGCGAGAAGGGTGCTGACGTCGCTCCGTGCCCCAAGCATCTGTCGGAACTCGGAAGCAGGCATTGAGGGAGACGGCGTGTGATGGAGCAGATCGCACCGGCGTGCTTGGAACGACGTCGACGACGGAACGCAGTGATCGCGGTCACCACGGCGAGGACACGAGCGCAGATGAACAGATGCAAAACAAATGAGATTATGTGGGCGCTGCCAACCAACAGCTTCCCCGGTCTTTGTTGCTCTTTATTTATACTAATCCAAAGATACAATCCAGGGCTTATACGACGCCCCACCGTGCCACGATTGCACAAAGATCGCGATGCCGTTTCGCCGCAGCATGCGCTACGTGCGCCAAGCACGTCGTGGCGCGGACTCGACCGAACCGGGCTGAGCTTGATCCAGCACGCCTAGGATCTCGCTTTGCCCCTACCGACCTGCACCTAGCCAATGCTAAGATTACAAACTGACTCGATGCTATAGTTTAGCTAACAAATCACCCCCTAAATCTATTGCATCTCGACGACACCCAGCGCTGTCCTCAACTCAACAAACCGCACTCTCGCCGATTGCCTTGGTGAAGATATCGGCCACCGTGGTTTCTTTGTTCGACATGTTCCACCTCCACCTTGCCATCACGGATACATTCACAAAGAAAATGATACCTCGTATCGATGTGCTTGCTTCGATCATGGTTCACCGGATTCTTGCTGAGAGCGATCGCGGATATGTTGTCCATGAGCAGCTTCACCGTCGCCTCCTTTACTCCTAGCATATCTGCAATCAGTCGGCTTAGCCAAATACCTTGGCACGCAGCGGCAGCGGCTGCCACATATTCAGCTTCACACGAGGATAAAGCCACTATCCTTTGTTTTACGTGATGCCCGGGTAACAATCTTCGCTGCCAAGGAAATATGCAACACCGGTGGTGCTCTTTCGTCATCCATATCTCCAAAGCAAAATCCTTTGCCATTTGTACCCAAGTAGAATTGGTTTCAGCTCAGTCCCCTTCTCATATCTGCAGCCATAAGCACTTGTACCTTTCAAATATCTCAGGATGCGTTTTACTGCAATCCAATGTTCCTTTCCAGGCGCCTCCATGTGTCTACTCACAACCCCAACCACGTAAGCCAGATCAGGTCTAGTATTCACAATGTACCGGAGACTGCCAATCACGCTCCTATAAGCGGTTGGATCAACCACGGCATCTTCCTTCCCTTGCACAGCTTCAGTCTACTTTCCATTGGAGTATCACGGGAGTTACATGTTGCCATCCCTGCCTTCTCCAAAATTTTCAATGCATATGCACTTTGACTCAGAGTGATGCCAGTACTTCCTTGCTTCACCTCAATTCCCAGATAATAGCTTAGAAGTCCCAAGTCACTCATCTTGAATTTCCTCATCATCTCGGTCTTGAATTTCTTGATTTCATCAATGCATGGACCGGAGATAATTAGATCATCCACGTAGACTCCCACAAGTAAGAAAGACTGTTTTGGAGCTTCTTACGTACATGGCATGTTCGGCTTGCTCCTTTCAAAGCGAGAGCAAGCAATTCTCTGTCAAGTTTTGCATACCACGCTCGATGCACGTTGAAGACCATACAATGCCTTCAACAATCTCAACACCGCCCCTCCTTCCCAACAATGAAACACGGAGGCTGCTGCACGCATAATCGCATTTTAGACAAATCACCGTTTAAGAAAGCGACTTTACGTCCATATGATGAACTTGCCACCCAAAGTGTCTTTGCTAGTGCTAGCAAGACTCTTACGATCTCAATACGGGCCATAGGAGAAAAAACTTCGTCAAAATCTATCCCTTGGCGTTGAGCGTAGCCCTTTGCTACCAAGCGTGCTTTATACTTGACAATGTTGCCATCGGGATCTTTTTAACTTTGAAGACCCACTTCGGGCCGATGGCCTTTTGTTTTGCCGGGGAGATCGTAGGCTGTCCGGGTTCTGTTCTCCTCTATCGACTCAACTCGAGCTGCATCGCCCTTCTCCAACACGTTTGTGTCATGGCATCATCAACACGGCTCGGTTCCTCGGCCGCCACAAGGCACACCTGCTGTATTCAAAACCCCCGCACTTCTTTAGTAGACTCGGCGGGTCGGGCAACATTCGAAAATTTGCGACACACCTTCAGAATCAACCGAGCCACCGGTGGGTGGTGTGGCCCATGCTATCGGTTGTGGATGGGCCGGAGTATGCGGAGATGAAGGATCATCATCCCCGATGGAATTGTATCGGCGGGATCAACGGCGCCACCATTGTCGGGGCTCGTTTCGCGCATCGGGTTGTATTGTCGGATTATGAACAGTATCATCAAACCACTCAACTCGAAACTTTCGAAACTTCAAAGACTGAACCGCCTTGATTTGCTGGTTTCTCCCCCAATTCCATGGCTTCTTCTCGTCGAATATGACATCACGCGAGATCATCAACCTCCCTTTCACGGATCATAAACTCTGTACCCCTTTGTGCGGTTCATAGCCAAAGAAAACACCGACACGGAGCGGTCGGGACGGCTTGTTCACCGGGACCCGTCTTCTTTGCATACGCCACGCACCCGAATGTGCGTAGATGCTTCACCGCAGGTTTTTTACGCCAAACCGGGCCTCAAAGCGGCGTTTTGCCGTTCAAGCTCTTCGTCGGAGACCGATTGAGCGGTACCACGGCCACCAAGACAGCTTCACCCGAAACGCGTCAAACGGGCACCCGCATGCTCTTCATCGAACAACGAGCCATCTCCACGATGGTTTGATTCCGTCGTTCAACAACGCCATTACATTTGCGGTGAATGTGGTGCTTGTCTTATTGTAATGCGATTCCATGATCCACAGAAGGTTATAAACATATAGGAGTTGAATTCTCCACCACGATCCGTTCGGAAAGCCTTCAGCTTATGCCCGGACTCCAACTCTACAGCCTTCTTGAACTTCACGAACGCCTTCATCGCCTCGTCCTTCGTGGCCAGCAGCTCGATCCACATATACCGACCGTAGTCGCCAGCGATCGCCAGGAAGTAGGCCTTGCCTCCGGCGTGGGTGGACTCACTTGGCCACACTGGTCGGCATGGACTAGATCCGGTCCACCCGATGCCGCGATAGTCGGGACGCTTGAGGGAACGGTTTGCGGTCTTTGCTTGCCCAAAGGCGCGGGTTGTCACAAACTTGCTCTGCCGGCGGATCACCGGCAAGCCATCAACCATCTCCTTGGACCCAAGCTCCCCGAGAGACCTGAAATTTAAATGACCGTACCTCGCATGCCATAGCCATGCCACTTCATCGAGCCGTCGGAAGACGGGCGGGAGAATCAATCTTCGCCTTGATCAGTACAGTCGATCCTTTCGCACAGCACGGATCATCACTCCACACTTCTGCTCTGGAGTTATACGGCGCTCAAAAACCTCCATGACGCCCTTGTCGATCTCAACACGACAACCTCCTTCCTCCAGTTGTCCTAGGCTGACAATATTACACTTCAGGGAAGGAATATAGTACACCTCCGACAGCACTCGATGATCTTGATTGCTTCCGATAAAGGTCACCGCACCCACGCCACGAATCGCCACCTTGGACCCATCTCCAAACCGGACTGCACCATGAATGGACTCATCCAAGTCGATGAACGACCGACGGCACCCGATCATATGGTTTGTGGCACCGGTGTCAAGCACCCATGCTCCTGTCTCGTAGGACGATGGGAACACACGTTCCTGATTCAGGAACACACGCTCATCTGAATGTCGCACTAGATTGCACACACTTGCCACCATCAGTGCTCCGTTCTCAGCGTCAGCAACAACATGATGAGCTGCGTCTTGCTGTTCCTCCTTTGCGCCCTTCTTGTTCTTGCATTCTCTAGCCCAATGACCAAAGATGCCACACTTGCCACACCTGCCATTACGACGTGGTTGATACTTCTCACCCTGCTCCTTGTTGTCGGCATCACGAGCACCGTTGCCGCGCATCCAGGGTTTATCCTTCTTTTGACAATTACGGCCACCAGTCTTCTTCCCAGACGATGAGGATTGATTCATCACCTTCTTAGATTTATTCTTGGTAGCCCACTCCTCTTCAGTTAGGAGCAACTTCCCGGCCTTCTCTGTCACCTCTTCCACCGTTGGCTCAAGTCGATCCTTAGCTGCCCGTAGGCAACCCACAAGCTCCTCGATGTTAAGCTTCTTCAGATCTTTAAACATCTCAATCGACACCGCCACTTGATTGTACTTAGACGGCACAACCCTGAGGAACTTCTTAACCACTCGAGTATCATCAACGCTTGTTTCACCTTGGCCTTTCAGATCAGTCACGAGCTTGCTAATTCTCACGGCAAAGTCATCTATTGTTTCCCCCCGGCTTGAACGAGATTGACTCAAATTCCGCCAACAACTTCTGTGCATTCACCTCCTTCACGCGTTCTGCACCGAGACACATAGATTTGATCGCTTCCCAGGCCTCCTTGGCTGACTTTTTATTCACCAGCATGGAGTGCATCTCCGATGGGACTCCTCTCATCATCGCGCCCAGAGCCAGCCGATCGTTGCGACGATCGACCTTGTCAGATTCAATTGCATCCCATAGATACATCGCTTCAAGGTTACATTGCACGTGGGAAGACCACTCTTGGTAGTTTGTTCATGACAGCATCGGCCAAACAAGGTTCCCGGCCGCTTGATTCCAAGCTCGCTCCCTGGCGTCCTTGTTCGTGTCACCCATGGCGTCGGTGATTGGGTACACGCTCCCTCCTTCTTCCTTCGCCCCTTCTGCCTCCTCGTCAACACCTCCACCACCGCGGACACCTCCTCAGCACCCCCCTCGGCTCTGATACCACTTGATGGAGCAGATCGCACCGGCGTGCTTGGAACGACATCGACGACGGAACGCGGTGATCGCGGTCACCACGGCGAGGACACGAGCACAGATGAACAGATGCAAAACAAATGAGATTATGTGGGCGCTGCCAACCAACATCTTCCCCGGTCTTTGTTGCTCTTTATTTATACTAATCCAAAGATACAATCCGGGGCTTATACGACGCCCCCCAGCGCGCCACGATTGCACAAAGATCGCGATGCCGTTTTTGCGCGGCATGCGCTACGTGCGCCAAGCACGTCGTGACGCGACTTCGACCGAACCGGCTGAGCTTGATCCAGCACGCCTAGGATCTCGCTTTGCCCCTACCGACCTGCACCTAACCAATGCTAAGATTACAAACCGACTCGATGCTATAGTTTAGCTAACGGCGTGCAACCCGCGATTGTGGACGAGTCCGGCTATCGCGGTGATCATGAAATCCGCATTGGTGAGAATCCGGTCGGTGGCGAGCGAGAGACACGTTCGCCCGAGATGGAGCAGGCGATGCAGGGCCTCATGGATGTCTCCTTCAAAGGGAGGAGAGGGACCCCGTGTTGCCTGCGGAGTTCGTGTCTAAATGGATTCATGTCATGGTAATGTATGGATTGCTCTGCCTTATTGTCTTGGGCTCATGCTGTGCTCTGCTTTGTCTTTCTTACTTTTTAAGTTCTTTGCGTTCTTGGTACATGTCGACAATCTCAGTTGCGCTGTCATCCTTTTTGTGGTTTCTCGATCGCTGGAATTTGTGGACGGGCTAATAACATTGCTTTGCACCAATAAGTTTGAGATGTTCATTGCTCCTTCTAGTTTGTCAACAGTTCTGTGTTTAGGATCATCTACTCCTGCTTAATGAATACCGTGCTAATGCACATTCGAGAAAAAAAAAAGTTCTGTGTTTAGGAGTTTTGTCTGTTTTATAATTTTATATATTGCGTTATTCTGGTTCTTTACATTAAAATAGATCTCACACAGTGATTTATTTCCAGACAAGTTTGTCACAGAGAGATATTATTTGAATTCGCCTCGCTTTGACTTTTTTTTGAGCAAGAACCGTGGGGCAAAGCCCCCCGGCAACATTAATTAAAAGAAGCGTACAAAGGTTTAACGAAACTTACATAGAACCCAACCAGCAGTTGGGTCAAGAGGAAATAAAACGAAGAGAAAGGAAAGCAGGAGCGAAAAAGGGGGAATTACAGGGCATTGAGCCAACTAAAAATGGACTGGTGTAAGCTTGACTTAATCCTATAGAGGTGATCTGTGACTTCTTGTTTGAACGCAGCTTTCCAGGCAGCAAGACCAGGCGGCCTTCTATCAAAAATGAGAGCATTACGCTCATTCCATAGACACCAAGCACCAATGAAGAAAATCTCCAAGAAGAAAGGATGGGGAAAAGCACTCTTGGCCAAATAAATTTTCTGATGAATGTCAGCATTCTCAGCCCAGGTAATACCCAAAGCAAACCATCTACAAGCAGCGGAATTACAGTCAAAAAATAGATGTTCAGCAGTTTCTTCAACGCCATCAAGACACATGCGACAGTTATATCCTTCCTCAATAAATTTATTTCTTCTTCTTAGGATGTTCCTGGTATTCAGTCTGTCATTAAGAAGAAGCCACCCAAAAAAAAATTTTATTTTTGGCACACACTTGGTTTTCCAAATCCACACAACCGATCTGTGAGGACCAAGAGCCCTGAAGTGATGCTGATAGAATTTAGAAGACGAGTAAAGCTGATTTCCCCAAATGAACGTCCACCTGTCATTATCTTCTGAGAAAGGAAAAGCATTCAGATCATCTTGCAGCTGAATTAACTCATTAAAAGCCGCCCTGGACATGGGGATCTTAAAGCAATCAATAAGAGCATTAGCACTTCTAATCTTCCAGAGCGAGGACTTAGGATCTTTTGCAAATTGGAAAAGCATGGGGTATCTGGAGGAGTTGATTTGACCATTCAGAACATCATCCCAAAACCCAACAGTGTCCCCCTTGTTTGGGATACAATGTGCAACTCCCCTGTACTGGATGTTAAGACGAAGAATATCCTTCCACCAAAATGAACCTTTTTCCCTAGCAAGATGAGGAACACAGTCTGTATAATAGCTCTGCCAGATGAGATTAACCCACCGAACATTAACTTTCTTATAGAATTTATCAAGTTGCTTTAGGAGTAGGGCATCATTCTGGAGGCTCAAATTAATGATACCCAGTCCACCTTTGCTTTTAGGGCGTCGAACAAGCTCCCAGGCAGCAAGATTATAACCTTTCTTCCTAAATTCATTTCCTCTCCAGAGACAATCTTTTCGGTCTTTATCAATAATTTCGATGACTTGAACAGGCATCTTGAGAGAACACATGTAATAAGTGGGAAGAGAAGAGATGACTGAATTTATAAGCTGAAGTCTGCCGACATGAGACAGAAACTGAGACGAAGCTGACAAACTTCTTTCGATACGACAGATCAATGGGGCATAATCCTTGACAAGAGGTTTAGTGAGACCCATGGGTAAGCCAAGATAGGTGAACGGGAAGGACCCCACTAAACAGCCAAACACTCCAGCAAGAGCAACAGCCCTCTCATTACTGATATTAATCGGAATTAAACAAGATTTATGATAGTTGATCTTTAGGCCACTAGATAGAGTGATTTTAGCAAGAATATCTTTAAGAAGTTGTAACTGCCCTTCACTGCCTTGCATGATTACAATGGTGTCGTCTGCGTATTGAACAACTGGGAAAAGAGAAGGCAATCTCTGGGGGAAAGGAGGCAACAAATTACCTCTTCTATATTCATCATTGAGAACACACTGGAGGTTATTGACGTCAGGAGATGTAAGCACCATTCTCATTTCAGTTTTTATTTACAATTCTTGCAGATACTTTGCTTTTTTTTTTGGTCATATGAATTCCACTATCAGCTACTTTTTCATCTTTGTTGATAATCTGCTCTATACTATTTCTCTCATGCAGAAACTCTTATTTGTTCCAATATTGTTCTGCTCCTGTGCCCTTGTATAATGTGTCACTTCTCAATATTGGTCCCCATCCTTTTGGAAACCAAACTTTTCAAGTTGGTAAACTGATATCCACCACTTTGGTCATTCTTTTCAACTCTAACATTCTATTCTTTTCAACTCTTTAACATTCTATCCAAGTAAGCCACATCGGTTGGTTGCCACATTCGTTTTGTTTTATTGCCAGTTTTTGGACTCAAAAACAAAAACCCCCGACTAAAGTGTTCCATTAGCAGTGACTTGCACAACTATGAAGTATTCCTTTTTGTTTGGATGCACTAGTCTCATTGTTCAATGGTCAATATGAACTGTGCGGACATGCTATGTTTAGTGGACTTGTTAAGTTTATAATGCCAAGTCTAATAGTTTTGGTCATATTATAAACAATGGAAAGTTTATACTTACCATCTAATATGTATTGTATGCATTGGTTGTATTTATAAGGTAAATCATCTTCATTGTGTTGTGTTATATACCATGCTAAAATTTCTGTTCAGTATAGTAATCAAATCTGATGATGTCACTGAAGTTTATCTTGTCTTGCAGTCCATTGACAGATTCTCCTACCACTGGTCCTCTATGGCTACAAAACATTTCCTCACGGTTCCAAATCACCACTTCCGGGATATCATAACAGCATGGTGCTTTGATCACACAATTCCGCTTCAATTCTCTAGTCTACTTCAGTTGTCAGTGAAGAGATACCACCTTCAGAGGAAGAAATGCAGCTGCTCCATGAGAAGCTCTCTATGCGTTCAGTAGAACAGAAGGAGGCTCTGCACAGGATCCAGCTTTTATCAGCATCTTCCAAGGGCGTCCATCCCTGCCTTGATCAGTGGCAAGATTTTTCTTCCTAAGCTGATGGGTCTACACGACGAATGGAAATCGACATGGGCCAGGCAATTGGAGGAAGAGAGGCTGACAATAATGCTGAACCTGTCCCTCCACAGGGTGAACCGGGATATCCTCGCTAAGCAAGAGAAATTCCCACACGCATTGAAAAAAACCTGTGAAAGGGCAGAAAATCATGGATATCCATTAACACTAATGGTCAAGGTATCTTCTCCACTCACCATGTGCTGCTTTGCAAAAGGTATTATCTGTTAAGAATGAGGCCAGTGCTGCAACCCTTGCACTCTGCAAAGATGATGCTACAGCTCTTAGCCGTGTTTCTGATGCCTCGCTGGTGGAGTGCCTTTCAGATGGCTTGGTGACCGATGAGTGCTTGCTTCTGCTTGAGTGTACTCCTACTTCAGATCGGAAATTTGTTCGAGATCGGATAGCTTTTAGAGTTGAACATCCTGCCAGTGTTGAAGAAAAATACGGATGAGAGACCAGGATATCCTCGCTAAGAATGAGGCACATGGTGACATGATACTGACCATTAGTAGAATCCCTTTTGCAAAGCTGATGGGTCTAGTCACCATGTGCTGCTTTGCAAAAGGGATTATCTGGTAAGAATGAGGCACATGGTGACAAGATCGATACAGACTGAGACAGATTCTACAAATCGGTTACTGACAGCCTGCTTATTACTCCCTCGGTTTTAAATTATAGTTTGTTTGACTTTTTTTATCTCAAGTTTGACCACTTGTCTTATTCAAAAAATTTGTGCAAAAACAATCAAATTTAAGTCATTCTTAAAGAACATTTGATAATAAAGCATGCCACAACAAAAAAAATAATATTTTGCATAAAATTTTGAATTAGACGAGTTGTCGAGTTAGGGATGAAAAAGTCCAACGACCTACCATTTGAAATGGATTTATTACAAGACTAGCATCGCGCCCGTTAGTGCGTTGCTACGGGATAACTAAATATTATATAAAAACAGATAGATCGCATGATAAGATAACAATGTTGTGAAACTAAAAACACATAGATCGCACCACGCCGCCATGTTGAGTCAATGATTCGCGCCAAGGCTGCCATAGATCCTCGGAGCCGAGTGCGAGAGGGCATGAGGGAGAGTTGTTGCTGCTCGACGGGTTGTGGCCACCCCTTGGAGCTCCCGCCCGATGAAGATGTGCTAGCGGACCATCTGGCGTAGTCGCATCCGGCGCGATCGCGGCACAATGACGGGCTCGGCGACGTGGTGGCGTCCGGCGGAGTTGGTCCTTGGCGTGGCGAGATCTACCTATGTTGGCGCCAGCGGGCGAATGGCGGCGAGGCCGCGGCGCCCAAGATGACCGCAGGCACGAGGGAGGAAGCCGCCGGGCGGGCGCGGAGGCGGCGGCCGGGAGGCGCCCGGTCGGCGTGGATGGGGACGTCCGGGCGGTACCCGATGGAGTCTCGTTGTTGCGGTCGGCAGGTCCTTGACGCGGCGCAGGCCGAGGGTGGCCGTGACATCCGCAATGGTCGGGCAGCGCTAAGGGAGTCCCAACGTTAGAGGGCAGCTGGGCCAGGACTGTGAGTGCGTCAACGGCGGCCGCGATGGGAGGCGCCTCATCTGCGTTGAGAGCACCGGTGGGGAAGGTAGCGGCCGGGCGGCGGTGCGCGGTTTGCACACGGGGGCGGAGGATGGGTCCGCCAGGGGAAATTTTCACGGCGAGAGATTTTTGTTGCCTAAGTCGTGGATCCAGATTTGGAAAGAGCATGATTGGCGTCGGGCGCGCCTTGCGTTCGACGACATTTGTATGAGAGATAGAAGTTCCATGGTTATTTGTTTGCATTTCTGGGGAAAAAAGATAAGAAAATCATGTTAGCCATGCATGCATGATTAATGACCAATCATTTTTTTCTTTCCTTTTGAATGAAAAAAAAAAGGAAAGGGGAAGGAGGCATTAGCCATGCATGCATGATTAATTACCAATCATTTTTTTCTTTCCTAAGGAAGGAGGCCAGTCATGCATGATTAGTGACCGATCGCTGGGTGTGGTTTCGCATGGGGAGGTGGGCGAGCCAAACTAAAAGTCGCACCAAAGAGTGTCCACGTTTTGTTCTTTTTATGTTGTAGAGATAGGATCGTAGTACGATGTCACAAGATTCGAGTCGATACAGATTGA
>JADLZK010006711.1:0-43761 GCA_015847255.1 Hyparrhenia diplandra
GTTCGCCATGAAGGATCCCCGTGTCCTCGCATCACTGCAAGATGCAGTGTTCAAGTAGCAGTGATTCGCCTCCTATCACGTCTCGTTCACAGCGCCGCCAGCGGGATTCACCGCTTCAGACGCCAGTCGATTTCCGGTACCGGTGCTCAGGTAGTTCACCCTAGGCGGGCGCGAAATGCCGCATACGGGCTGGTGTGGGAGGAGCGTCCTGGGCGCAGGTCAACGGTGGTGAGTGAGAGCTACGGGCGCGCGCTGGGCGGCGGGTAGATGATACGAGCGGGCACGGGCGGCGGAGCAAAGTACGGGCGCTGCGGGCCGTCACGCAATACAAGACGCTGGCCGGAAGAGTACGCCGAGAAGATGAGATGAGGATGGGGGACGAGTAAGTACGCGGATCGGACGAGGCGAGCTAGGGTTAGTTATGTGCGATTTGGGCCTTCAAAATGGGCCTTTTTCCCTCTCTTCCTTCATGAACCCTCATCTCCTCTCTTTTTCTCTTTTTCTTTAAGTATTTATACATGATTATTCATCGCCTAAAAATCCGACAAGAACGCCTAAACACGATTACTCCTACTCAAGTTGCTAAACAAAGGCCGTCGCCGAGGAAAATCCGCCTAGCGCTAACTTAAACAGGGTGTCTACTATACTACTATCCTATACCTTACCCAATGATATAGTGATGCATTTTCTAATAAATATCTGTTTAAATCTATATCTGAACTATTTCTTCTATTGTCTGAAGATTTCACAGCAACGAGCAAACCATTTAAGAAATACAACCATACAACGAAGACAACAGAGATATGATGTATGCTCTTTAACTGTAAGGGATTATAATTATTGATTTGCATTCGAGATTTTCAGAGACAAAAATCTCTCTAACATAGGAAGGATTTGTCTTAACAATTCACTTTGCCCTGAATAGGACACCATTCACAAGTACTCAAACACAACCATCAACTATCAGGTTGCAACTTGTGTTCTAAATAAGCCTGCTTGATTTGTTCAGTCTCCCCTACCTGCCAATATTATTGCGACTATTTTCTCTCATCCTTTTCTATTTAGGGTGTAATGTCTTTCTGGTTCGAGTCCCACAGGTAGGTTGACACAGGTCAAGTGACACAACAGAGCAGAGAGCTGTGCAGACACCACATAGTGACTTCAACCAGATATATACCTCAACTTATTTAGCCGTTTATACTGCCTCGAAAGCAAGTGCCTGCTGGTAATCTTAATCACTGGTTGTCTTAATGGGATTTCATATTAGAATATGGTACTCGACGTCTAATAAAACCTTGTATACAAACATACCTACCATTTGGACAAGCAATATACTCTTCTAGACATAGACCTGTGTATGGAGTCTTTATGGTTTGTAGCCTTTTCAATGGCTGAATAATGTGTGTAACATCAGTGTGATGATCTATACATCATCATTATTTTCTGCAACATGGACACATGGTATACTTTTTTGCAGCTCATACCTTGAAGCCGTGGCTAATTTTTCTAAACTTGATTCATCAACTCATTAGTTATATATTGTACCATTACCTACCAGGGGTTAGTTAAAAATTGATTCACTTTCATAAGAGGCAGATACATGGGAATTAATTGAATATCAGTGTTGTGTTAAATTAATCTTATCCATGAACTTTTAGAAGCAACCTGTTTTAATTTTGACTCTGCTGAGTCTAAGTAATTTTTAAGGTGTGCCTACATTTTTATATCTTAATTTTGAAGTCATTGAACCTTTCTCCTAAAAAATTTGGAAGTCATAAGTTCTTGAAAGCATTTTAAAATTTCAGTAACCCATGGAACACCATCACCTGATATTATGGTTTACCTCAACCTGTTGGCTGCACACAATGTATTCGACCACCATATACCTTTGAGGTATATCCTGATTGAATGCTAAAAAATAGTTTTCTTTCTCTCTTCTCTTTGAAATTTTATACAAAAAGAAACAAGACATGTTAACCTGTACTAGGCTCTGAATATTGACAGACACTTAAACCCTGAAAGCAACATGTTGCAGACTGCCATGGTCTGTGGCTCCAAAAATCTAAGAGCTACCTTAAAGACATTTACTGAGTCAGTATGTTTTGTTACTGCCCTTTTTCTCCAGAGGCCATGTGCCATGTGTGGAGCAAATATAAAACCACATCATCAAAGAATTCACTTAAACTTTGATATGCTTTTACTGCTGATCAAGCTATAAATATCAATTGTGCTCTCTGGTTTTAAATACAGTATTTGACCTGTTGAAAGTGCCTCGGATCAGATTAATTTGGGTCATTATATGTTTTTGGGTTTCATGATTTACATTTTTACTTTTATTTTACATGAATGAAAATGGAAGTTGATGTTATTTTTGATTATTTCCTGCATGCAGCTCTATGTTTTTCTAATGCAATTGGTCTATGTGCTGAATCATCTCTTTGTTCTACTCTCTTCCACAGCACAATGCACTCCAAATAGAAGAATTCGCTAGCCAAACTAAGTGTCTTATTTACTCATGAGGAGCTTGATTACTGGCAAGCTGCCAAGCTCTACAAGCAAAGCTATGAAACTGGAAGCAGTTCTTTTTAGTGGGCAGCATGTAGACCAACCGGTTATAGACGTTTCAAATTTATTTAATGCTTGTAGACCAGCAAGCCTACTTCCTCTAGAAGAATGTATGTGCACCATGGCCTCTGTCTTTCCTTTTCTTCTATTGGTTTGTGATTTTGCAGCAAACAGATAAGCCATGCTTGAATGAGGTTTAATGTTTTGTGTGTTTTTTTTATTACCTTAAAGTCACTAGATTATGATGCTATCTTTTTGTACTTGCAAGCTGAAATCAGTGTTGTCTAATGTGTGGGTTTTCTACATTAAAGATTATTGCAGTAAGAAGATTATCAACTCTGATATAAAAATTTTACTATTAGATTTGGAATCAGTTATATGTAGATTTCAAGTTTCCATCAACAATGCCAAGCTTTGACTTTGGATTAATGTGTGTGTGTGTGTGTGTGTGTGTGTGTGTGTGTGTGTGTGTGTGTGTGTGTGTGTAAATTGATATTTCATATATGTAGCCCACACTGGCCCTTGGCTTAACGCCTTGAACATTTCTAGTTTTTTCACTATTAGTTAACACTTAACAGCAATGCTCTTAAGGTGCTAAGGCAAGGTGTGTTTTACCCCCCTCACAATAACAATGGTTAAATACAAAACAAACTATAGGAGTTGATTCAAGGTTCAGCTGTCAGCTATCAATGTGACAATGCACAGAGGCCCAAGGACGGACCATGACAATTAGAAGTAGCATGCACATAATCAGCAAACATCTAAGCTAGATGGATCCTGACTTCCTGAGCCGCACTTTTCATGAAGGAAGGATTTTTATTAATTCAAGATCATTATGTCAAGTTGATACAATAATCATGAACCTACTTGGCCACTTGTGACCTCTGCATAAAGCACACAGCCTCAAAATATTATTACAAGCACTTATTTGTAACTAATACAATCTGATGCTGCTATATCACATTGACAAGTCTTTGATCAATCTGTCAGAGATAAGCAAAGACAGCAGATAGCAACAGATGATCAACCAGAATAATACATGCACATGCTATAACTGATTAGCAAGCAAATATGAAAGGAAGGTGATGATATGGTAAAAGGGTGTGCAAACAAAAATTTCTTTGTATGTCACAAATTATAATCAGACAAAGGGTCTTGTAAATGATCATTCTAACTAAGGTTGCGTTCTTTAATTGATGTGGTTATCATAAGCCAAAACAAACTAGCTGTAGTGTGAACCCTAAACCAAGAAGCTAGGCGTGTATGAGGTGGGAAGAAGCTAGGCGTGTTCAGTTACCTCTAACCAAGAATACTGCAGGACATCCAAATGCAAGATACTCCTAGATGCTACAGACCACCACACAATCACAATTTGCTGCATGGCACGCCAACATTAGATGTCCTAACTTTCTTCTCAACAACCTTTAAGAGCTCTTTCACTACTAGCTGGGTGAGTTCTCATCAAGCACTATTGTAGTTCCATTTACATATCTGCCCGCAGGCGACATTACAAAAATATGCCAAATGCCTGAGTTTCCTGTGCATGCTAAACCATTTCCCTGTTTTATTGATTCCTTCAGATACATGGTTACACCTAAACCAGCAAAAGAAAACCACCACAATGCAGTTAACTAATCATAATAGCTCATTGGATATCTATTTGATATGACCTTTCAGGGAAGTGGTGCACAGCACTCCCTGTTAACGCATACAATAATCCACCTCATATATGTCCTGATTTGTATGATGTTCTCTGCTCTCTCTATATTTTGGGGCAATCATACCACAGGCAACTTAGGTGGTCATTTGTGGGCTACTGGAGTGAGATGGTGCTCAAGGCCAAGGATAGAAGCTTGTGAGATGGAAAATGCAGTTGGTTTGGTTTGCGATTCTTGCTCCTAAGAAAATTCAGGCATCCTCAGGATTGGACACAATCTATCTACCATTAAAAACAGAGCAATCTCAAGGATGCGTAGGAAACTTGTTTCACTCAGGCAGCAAAACTAAAGAATGGCAACCAAAATTTACAAGCATATGTGCCAAACTTGTGTGGTTAATGATCTCCTGGATTATTGACAATTAAAAACAAAGAAAAGGCATATTTGGGATCATTAGTCAGAAAAAGGAACCAACTTCTGGTCAGAATGCAACCCAATGCCCCATCTTTCTTTTAGTTAGTATGGAAGGAACAATCTAAGGTGGATCAAAAAGAAAGCATCAAGAAAAGGATGATGACAAACATTTACATGGTTGTTAGTTTTCTACTTTGACTCATCATACAAAATGTTTCCATACCTTTGACCTTACAGGTTATACTTGAGATGAATGAGGTTCAGCATACGTAGTGAGCTTTTTATGTGTTTGCAGACATGTTTGATATGCTTGAGATGAATGTGGAAGGGGGTCGGTCTCGTGAATAGGTTGTTCTGTAGTCACTAAAATTATGAATTAGACAATAGATAAATGTTGTTTGAATCCGTAATCACTTGTACTATTGTAGTGTATGAACAGATACCAGACAAGTAAATGGTCAAGATACCAGACACCTGGTTCTTGGAGGTCTGGATGACAGGCTTGAGATCCAGCACAACATGATTAGACTGAAGCTCCAAAATCTTTACAGTCCTATATCCAAATCAGGAGAATCAATAACAACCGACTGGTTCTTTGTTTCTGAGATCACAGACAACAAAATCAGTAATCCATAGTGTTGAATGCAAATCAGATAAGTGACATTCATAGTATCCACACGAGAATGCTAATTTAAACAAGAACAGGCACAGCAAGAAGCCAAATTATGCAAAGCATCCTGGCGACAATTTGATCGATAGTAACAATGATGTTGCATGTATAATTAGTATGCCTAGTGGAAGCATGTCACTGTAAACATCACAAGAGGTACTCCCATTTATATCAGCTAAAAAGGTACACTTTGCCAATTGAAATGGTGCAAGCATGAAGAAATCATCACGGGATCAATCGAATTTTCTGCATATTGATCGATCTGCAGTCTACAACATTAATACATCTGAGTAAAAAGCAAACCTACGGCGACATATCATACCATTTAGATATACAGTGTTCCTGAACAAATCAAAAGCAGCATTAGCGAACCCCCTTCTCCTTTTTTTTTCTTGGTTATATGCATAGACGACTGGTTCTTCAATCCACTGGTCCACGACATGAATACATACACCAGCAGTCCATTTTATCATCAATTCATGAACAAATCAAAGGGAATGGCTATAGGTAAGGTGTATGCTCACTTGGGTGGATCGGGGACACTCGCGGTCTGGTAGATCCATCTTCTCCCTCCCGCCACATGGTGCCCCATCGCCGGTGATGGATGGGATGCATCGATCTCGCCGTCGAAGCACCGCGGCGAACCCGGAGTGGCAGGCACGCTCCTCCACCACCGCCGCCGGGACCTCGGAGGTGTGGCATCGCTGGAGATGAGAGGAGAGAAGCGAAGAGGAAAAAAGAAGAGTCTTTTACCTGTGTGCCATTATAAAAACGAAAAAATTCCTCGGTACCATTCTAAGAAATTTTTCCCCTACGTAACACTTCCGTCAAATATGGCCTAACACTCTAACAGCAGCTAACGGGGAGGAGAAAAAGACTATATTGCCCTCAGTTCACATAAGTCGCTGGTTGTGCAGATAGGTCAATTTCAGCCCTGAGGTCCTTGGTTGCAAATCAGAGAAAAGGAGGCGCTGTAGATGTCAATGCCGGCCAGAGGAACTCGCCGGTGACGAGGGACCGGCGGGGGCTGCGCAACGGCGAGGATCATCCGCGGGCACCCGCACCCGCAGCACTGCCCGCGACTGCCTCGTGGCGTCCCGGCCACGCGCGCTGTCGGACGGCTGTACGGCGGCGGCGGCAGACGTTGGCGGGGATTGGGGCCCGGAAATGGTGCGCTGGGTTCGGCCGAGGATGGCGACGAGGTTGGGGTGCTCGGCTCGGGCGGGGCTCGGAGCCGTCGGTGTGGTGGGCATGGGCGGGCGCGTCGGGCAGCATCCTCTCATCGAGCTCGTGACGCCTTGTGCTGCCACTCTGCCTGACGGTTGGGGTGCTCGGCTCGGGTGGAGGCTCGGAGCCGTCGGTGTGGTGGGCATGGGCAGGCGCTGCCACTCTGACGCGCTGTCCCCGCGGGATCGGCCTCCCCCACGCGTAGGGGCCGCGACTCCCTACGCGCGCGAGCGTACCCGCTGGGGCCTCGAACGCGCGGGATGCGCTGCCTCCGCCCGCGACCGCCCGCCTCCGGCTCCCCAGCGCGCGACCGCCCGCGATGCCGCCGCCCGCCTCTGACCTCCCAGCGAGTGATGGGTAAAAGAGTCATTCTGTGTCTTGTTTGGCCTCCACTCTGTTAAATTTTGTCAGAACAACAGTAATGGCACGTAGGAAAGGAAAATTTTGTGCTTGGGTCAGGAAGAGCAACTTTTATAACGGCACACAGCTAAAAACCTCAAGAAGGGGGAGCGCCAAAGCCAAAAAGGGTCGGGGAAATGCAATTCCAGGCGCGCAGGCTGTTAAACATCACCAATTCACAAAGCAGGCTCGAGTACCTGTATGTAATCAAAGCAGGATCGCGTACCACACACATGAAGATAAACAAAATTGTGTGCACATTCATTGAATTGAAATACAAGTCATTACAGCGCAACAGGTGGCATACCACCCGAAACCCAGAACACACACACATTTTTTTTTTATTTTTTTTTATTATTTTTTTGTTTTTATATTATAGTTTTTTATATTTTTTAGTTTTTATATTTTTTGTTTTTTTGTTTTATATTTTTTCTTTTTATATTTTTTCTTTTTTGCTTTTTTATATTTTTTTTGTATTTTGCTTTTTATATTTTTGTTTTTGCTTTTTATTTTTTTTTAAATTTTTTCATTTTTTATTTTTTTGTTTTTGCTTTTTTATATATTTTTTAATTTTTTGTTTTTATATTTTTTTTTTTTTTTGCTTTTTATATTTTTTTGTATTTTGCTTTTTTATATTTTTTTTTTTGTATTTTGCTTTTTTTATATTTTTTTGTATTTTGCTTTTTATATTTTTTTTTTTTTTGCTTTTTTTTTTTTTTGTATTTTGCTTTTTTATATTTTTTGTATTTTGCTTTTTATATTTTTTTGTTTTTGCTTTTTATATTTTTTGTATTTTGCTTTTTATATTTTTTTTGTATTTTGCTTTTTTATATTTTTTTGTTTTTGCTTTTTATATTTTTTGTATTTTTGCTTTTTTATATTTTTTTTTGTATTTTGCTTTTTATATTTTTGTATTTTGCTTTTTATATTTTTGTTTTTTGCTTTTTATATTTTTTTTGTATTTTGCTTTTTATATTTTTTTTTGTATTTTTGCTTTTTATATTTTTTGTTTTTGCTTTTTATATTTTTTTTTTTTTTTAAAATCAACTCTTACACCAATGGCTAGATTTTTTTTTTAGAGACTTCAGCTTGTCGGTCTCTTGAAAAACTCCTCAAATCATCTTGAGCTCAAATCGCCCTCCTTAACCGAACTTGTTTTGCCTCCTTCGGCAACATATCTGGCTTTCTTGTAGGAAGCGCATCACCTTCCGCGGGCGACTCGACTGGAGCAGGGGACAAATCGGCTCGCTCCGCTCGCTGCCCTTTCCGAACATGTCTTTTTCTCCCGCAAAACCATCCAAAGCATGCTCTCGGATTTTACACCTACCTACTTAACCGTATTTGACTTTTTTTGTGTGTGGTTGTACGCAGTACGTAAGCGAAGACAAAACACGGACCGTAGAGAACGTGAATACACGTACCTCGCTCAAACCGAACATCGTAGATCATCTTGAAGATCTCGGGGCTTGAATTCGCCGCCCAGGTGTGCCATGGCTATGGTGAACGGCAAGCCTGCTGCAGTTTGACGGCCATGATACGGTGGCGGCGCCCGATGGAGCTTACATAAACCCCTATAGCTAGGTTGATGATGACCAACGGCGTTGCGACGCAGGGGGAGGCCTCCCGTGTACCTTCTTGGATCCACCATGGTAGATCGCCACGGTCGTCATAACGAGGAGAAACTAGTGCGCCCTTCACAGAAGTCCATGGCGGTAGGGGAGGAAGGCTTCTTTGGTGGTCGAGTTAGAGGGAGGAAGGCCGGTGGTTGGAGGACTTTGGCGGTTGAGTTGTGATTAGGGAAGTGGCGGCTTCTCGGATATAAAGAGAAGATCCCTAGCAATGTTGGGCCTACTAATTGCATTTAGCGAAGCGCCGAACTCTTAAAAAAGCTGGGAGGCGTTGATCGCGATGAAAGTATATATTAAACAAATGAGAGAGTTTCATGATTCGGATGGATGCAAGGCATCTAAGCATGCGTTAGCCCCACGTCGCGGACACCAGTAGTCGTGTGACACCTCGGTGCACTACGACCCCTCGCCCGAACGCCGCCAGTGCGTGCCCTCGGCTGGTTGGGCTCCTCGGCGGAATATATATAAAACAAGTGTAATAATGGGAAGCATATCAGTGAAGTCGATGAATTTTGGCGATGTGGAGGAGAGGAGAGAGTTTGGCTCTAAGTTAAGCACCAAAATTTGGAGGCACAAATGCATAGACAATAGTGGGTCCTAATAGAGATGTATGTGAGAGGAGAAGGAAAGAAAAATGAAACCATATAATAATAAAAAAAAAATGTTTAGAACGATAAAAACATGAAGCTATGTATAGGCTTGCTTTTACTTGAGCAGCTATAAAGCGAGTCTTTGAAACTTATTATTATTAACTTGCTCTAAAAGGCGGACCCGAGACGCCCGGCAGGGCCACCACCCATTGGGTCAAAGGCCACCACCCATTAGGTCAAACAAAGCCAGCGTCGCTCTTGACCCGCGGCCGGTGCGATGAATGATGCTTTCCGGTTCAGCGGCCGACAAGTGGGCCGTGCGGTCTCGTGGCAGCTTTTAATTACCTCCCTCGGTCCGGTGAAAGAACGCAATTGTAGGGACTGGGCGGGATTACCAATGCAATGCGTAAAATTATCAAAATACCCCTAGAATCGACACTGCAGTTCAAGCTGGATACGATCTTGTATGCTGGAGTGTTCTGGAAAGGTGCTGCCGTTTTTCTTTTCTTATTATTATTTATTGGTGGATGGTGGAGGCTCCTGCGGCGGTAATGGAGTGCATGCGGCAGCGCTGGTGCCCTCCCGCCGAAACGAGTGGACGAGAACCCAGGTGCGCGCTTTTGGAATTTGATCCACTTCGTGGTAGTAGACGGTTTGTCACGCGAGCAGGAGCCAGGCGGGAGTCACCGGTCGCTGGGCCACGCTGGGGTCGCCGGCCCGGCTGTCATGAGACAGCAACAGCACATGCCGTGTGGCTTGACGGTTTTCCGTCTTTGCGTGGTCCCCGCGGAGTACTAGCAAAGCAGGGGGCCCACTCTCTTTAATTCTCAAACTATCATTTTGTGCTGCGAGAAACATGGGAGGTGGGCCATGCAAGATAACCAAAATTCGAATGCGGATGCCTAGCTAACTACTCCCTCTGTCCCAAGCACTATGTCGTTTAGCCTTCAGATGGTGTCCCAAGTAGTATGTCGTTTTAGCTTGGTCCCCTATCCATCGTAGGCTGCAGGCCTATCATTGAATGCTTCACCGTATTAACTTCCCCTTTTTGCTTGAAAAAAATAAAACCACACACGGAGTTCAATGTGCTGTGCTAGGCCTGGCAATTGCTTTTTTACTCCCGTCTTGATACCTGTGCCATCTCCTTCAGCGACGTTCTCGGTGGGACGGAGGGAGTAGGTTTAAAAATATTTTGGGTTAAAATTTCTTTGTAGCATTTTTTTTTTGTATTTGTAATTATTGTCTTATTGTTAATTTAGGCTTAAAAAATTAAATGCCGTCGCTTTTCATCAAAACCGTGTAATTTGTTTTTTATTTATACTTTAAATAAATGCGATAAGAGATTCGATGTGACGGATAATGTGGTACTTTTAGGGTTCACTTTTCAGGAACCGAACATGCTCAACGTCATAACGGTGGAAATAAACTCACGGAAATTCCAATTACGAAATAACCTCGAAAAAGCGGCCCGGGGTTTTTGCCTTGTGGAAGCAGATATAACCCCCGTGGGCGGGGCTTGACCACGCGACTCGTTGTAGTTAGAGGGCCCCACATAGATAGAAATACTCCTACTAGCCTCCAAAGTCTCGAACCACCTAAAGGACCACAAAGACGGCGAAGAGATTGGACCTCCGCAAGACGAGAAAGGGGAGGGCGGCCGCGATTCGCGGATCACAGGAAAACCATTTGGCGCCGCTAATCAACAGCTCAAAATAATGGAGTACCCAAGGCCCTCCACGGCGTGGCAGCTTAAAGTCTTTGCCTAGAAAGAAGAGAGAAAAAGTAGAGCAGCTCCTACCCTAATGGCGGCCGATTCCGCCGGGTGTGTTTAGTTGGTGAAATGTTTTGGGTTGGGCCTTTGTAGCACTTTTTGTTTATATTTGGTAAATATTGTCCAACTATGGATTAACTAGGCTCAAAAGATTCGTCTCGCACTTTTCGGCCAAACTATGCAATTTGTTTTTTATTTATTTAAATTTAGTGCTCCATGTATACGTCGAAAGATTTGATGTGGCAGTCTTTGTATCACTTTTGGGTTTGCTTTTTAGGGAACTAAACACTTGTCGGCCCGAAAAAAGCTCGGCGGTGAAAGTTCTTGCATCGGTGCTAACTTATTAAAAAATTTAAAGCTACTGTACCGGCGGTTGGAAGCTTAGCTTTGAAGCGCAAAATGATACGGATCATGGGAAAGGCGATGAATATTTTATTGAAAACATGGGTCCTACTCATACGTCCCCATTATTCTAGGCGTTTTGGGGCGGCGGGGAGGCCGCGAGTCATTAAGCGATGACACACCCTCCGTCCAAATACATATGCGATAGGATGAGCGTGGACCGGAAAAATTCAAATGCACAGGCGTTCTCTTTTGGGGAGAGAGGAGTACTACGTACTAGTAAGGCCAATCTTAATGGGGTTCCATGGGCATTTCATGCACATTAAATATGGTGTCACATCGGCATAAACTCGTTGTTTCCAACAACACGAAAACCGTGTGAAATCCTCATTGAGAAAGAGATTGGGTTTCATCCCTCATTAACTAATAATAGGAAGAGAGAATATAGGGCAGGTGAGACCAACAAAATAGTAAAATAATCTATGAAACTTTGCATTGTGAGAGATGTCTATTTCATATTAAAATTTTATATTTTGGAAAGCGAGAGATGAAACTCCCGATTAAGGCCCGACCTAAGTAGCACCACTCCACCTATCTCTCACCTCAGCAGCTTTTTTAATTTGGTGCTTAATTTTTGTACCTGGACCCATAATTTTTTGGCCACACTTCCACTTTGTGGAGGGCCTAAGAGCGAGGGGGCTTTATGATTTCGCGATTGCGCGCGATTGACCGGCCATGTCATCGTGCGCCATGTCATCTCTCTTCAACAATGAATAAAATATGTTCCTAAGTAGCGATTCGGTGCTCCCGTTAGAGCATCTCCAAGAGACATGCTATCCGTGCTTTGTATGCTATATTTAGCTTTTAGAGCAAAAAATGAACTCCAACAGTTATGCTATCTTGTTTTGTAAAATAGCAAAGCCGGCTATTCCTACAATCTCGCATGGTAAATATTGCTTGCATGTCTTTGCTAGCCATCTACTTTGCCATAATAGAAATCTTGTTGGAGTTTTTCTTGTTTTTTACAGGGGTTTTCTATTTGAGCTTGGCTAAATTATAAGTTTAACAATTTATTTTTAGCAACTCTCTTGGAGTTGCTCTTAGACACCCCTAAGAGCTTTTTTTATTCAGGGGCTTCCATTTCTAATTGGGATGTTTTATTTTAAACATCAGAAAAAAACAAACATCCCCAAATTAGGGCTTCCATTTCTAATTGGGATGTCTCCGGCTTTTTTTGTTCACACTTTATTTTGAGCAAATTATTTTGTTGGCCCTCTTTGGAAGTACCATTTAGTTTCTTGGCCTTTTTCTTTTTGCCAATTTGGTATTTGGCCTACTTTTGAGCTTTGGTTAGTTTCTTGGCCCCCGGATCAAGTATCACGACTCAACAGGGGTTAAGTGGTGTTAGAATTTATCTGAATAGTTCCCCTAAAGTTCATATGAATAAGTAGAGGTGAGAGGTGCAACATCAATTAGTACCATATTCCTAGTGTAACAGAACCTCCTAAATTACGAGGGCCTACACACTTTTTGTCATTGTCCCAAAGATCTCGGCGGTTGTGCGAGATGCACCCTAATAAGTTAAGAAGTGCAATAGGGTGTCATCGAGAATCCCGATTACACCACTCATACCCAGGATCAACAAAGGAGTAGCTACAACATTACAACATTTGTTACAAAAATATAAATCGAGTCTTGGAAAAATAATAACATTAATTTTATAAAATATGAGTAAGTTACTTTTGAGTAAACTTAACTTAATTTCGGAATTTGAGTAGAACTAAGACACCATATCATGTCGAGCCCACCTACATAACCTTGGTAAGACGAGTCAAGTACTGCATAGCGGGGGTCAAAAGAACCCCGAGTATGCCTGAGTACTCAACAAGACTTAACCGATCAAGGAAAGAGGAGAAGACTTCGAGGAATTAATGTAGGCTTAGGGGATCAAGGCTTTAGCAAGAATCAAAGACTCATTTTGCGAGAAAAGCTTAAACTTTATTTCCAATTAGTAAGTCATATACTCTAGGTGATCCTACACTAGAGCAAACATCTTTTGGTCTTTCCAACTTTCTTTTCTCAAAACCATGTTCCATCAATTACTACGATGAAGGTCGGGGAATCGAGTCTCCATATCGAGGAGCAACGGCGGTTCAAATCAATTATAACCCAATTTGGGGAGTCCTTTCCACCACGACATATGTAGCACTTAAGCTTGCATATATCAACCTTTTCTCAGATTTGTCCAAAAGCGGGAGCGAGGCCTACGCTACCAGAGCACGATTACCCCACCGTCATACCAAAAATTCAAGTAGGGCGGGTACCGCGATACTCCGCCATCTCGCCACTCCGGTCGCGTGGTTGTCGTTCCCGATTTGGCTCCGCGAGATCCGGCTTACACCCATTCCCATTCTCGGGGCATGTGACTAGAACTAGTTTCGCCCGACACTGGGGTGACAACCGGCCGGGCGTGCCATTGACCAAAAGGCCTCGGGCGCAACTTGCGTTTAAAAGTCGATTGCACTCGGGCCAAACAAAAGGCGGTCCTTAAGCGATCAACGCGGGACAAACACGGCTAGGAAGTCCCGCCGGCTTTTCAACCTACGTCCCGTCAATCTCAAATTCATCACTACTTCTCATTATTCTTCCAAAAAGCTACCATATTTTCATATAAAATATTTTTATAAAAAAAAAGCTTATCTAATTAAGCAAGGCTAAGCATTACTAAGCATTTTTGAAATAAAGCAGGTTAACAAGGATGGTATTGCAATAAACAAGGATGATAATGCGGCAATTAGGTTATCACTCAACTCCTAATTACTTAATGCAATAAAGCATGAACAAAGGTGATATAAAGCTTTGTAAAACATCAAGGAAGGGTTTAATGTATCGGGGGCTTGCACGTGTTTGCGAGGAAAGTTAGATTCTAAAGTTGGACCACCAGCGTCTCACTCATTTCTTGACTCCTACGGTGGATTCACCTTCTCCAAGGCTTGATCATCGTGAACCCTATCACTCTTGTTTACTACACGCGATAAATGATGCATTGCTTAACTTAATGAAATATAAACATGATGCTTGCAGGTGCATGAAATAATAAGCAGATAATATAACTTTTACTTCCGACAAAATTACAACCCAACAAAACCAACTTGTTGAACTACTACTATCACTAAAAAGGAGTTCTCAAGGACAATTTGATTGTGGTATGATCAAGATTCACAAGACAACCCAAAAGTCACACAAAAACCTAAGTTATTAGATACTAAACAATTTATTTAACACATGAAATAATAGAGCATAAAATAATAAAGAATTAAACTTTTATCAAAATAATCTCAAACTTTTTGTACAGCTAGATGATGGCATTAAACAACACCAAATAAATTTTCATGATTTTTGAATAAATATTTTATTTTCTAAAAATCATGGAAGATGCATTTTCAATTAAAATTTGTATATTTAAATCATGCAAGAACTACTCAAAATCAAAGTTCCAAAATTTTAGGTGGGTAGACATACTCATAGGAAGGCTACACAAAAGTTTCAAAATTTTACAAGCACTATATTAATTTATATGAAATTTACAAAATAAGACACTATTCAAAACAAACAAATTAGTAAAACCTTTCTTTAAAAGAAAAAGGCCATCGAGGGCCTAAAGCCTTTCGACCTCGGTGCGAAGGCGGTAGGCCCAGTGGTAAGCCTTAAAGTGGATATGGACCCATTTACTTGGTTTGGCGGGGCGCTTGCCCGGTAGCGGCCTGCCTAAAGAAGTTCGGCACACTTGCAAATAGGCCCCCAAACCTTTATGAAATCACAAAAGGTACAAAATACTATTTGTATGAGTTAAAATTTTTCTCACCTAGCTCCACGAGGTTTTCCAATTACCGATCTCCGCCCTCTTCTATCTCCTTCTTCTTTCTTCTTTTGCCTGAGGCGCGGGAGGGCGGGCGTCGGCCTCCAACTTCGATGGCGTCTCCGGTACGGCTAGTTGGCGTGGCCGCGGCCGGTGGAGGGCATTTGCGGCCCGTGCCGGACCGCCGCGCCTAGCGGCGTCGGCCTGGCGGGCGGCCTCCCAAGCGGCATGGCGCCGCAGCGGCCGGGCGATCCCGGTGACCGCCCGTCGGCAAAGGCACCCGCGGCGACAGCGGTGGGCGGAGGAGGGGCATGGTCGGGCGGATAGGATAGCCCGTGAGGCCGGTGGTGGCCTGTCATGGAAGGGACAAGGAGGGTAGTGGCGGTGGACTTGGCCGGCCATGGCGGCCGCGTCGCGACGTTGCCTCGGCCGGAGGTGAGAGGCGGGGAATGAGGGAGGGAGCGAACGAGGATGGGAAGCGGTTTTTTGCACCTAGGTGCACATGCACCCCACCGTGGACCACATGATCGCATTGTGATGCAGTGCTGGCACACTTCGGAGCGTGTGTGCATTGAGAAGTGTGCTCGCCGCGGATCACAATGCGTATCATGTGGTTCCGTGGTTCACCGTAATGTGCACCTAGGTAAATTTAACTTCCCCAACGAGGATGGGAAAGTCGGCTTTGGACCTCGAGACGGCGGCGGGGGCCGGGACGCACCACCGCGGAGGAGTCGGTGGCGGCAATGGAGTGGGCGCGGCTCAGCGGCGCGGACATCGTCTGAAACACATGTCGATATTTACTCGAACACGTGGCGTGCGTTAAAATTAGGTCGATTTGGACGCCCGATTTGGGCTATTTACGGGCCAAATCTCAACATGGGCCAATAAGCAAAAATGCTCACCCAGCGATCTATCTTCATCTTTTATTAAGGGTCCAAAGTCATTAACACACGATTAGGAGATAATTGTATGCCAATCGACCTTGTCAAAATCCTAATGATGATTTGAAGCGAACATCAACACCATGTCAAATCAAATTAGCACGATCCCAAATTTTGATATGTTGTTTCTCAAAACATAAACTCCAATCTTTATATTTGGTCCAACTCAAGTTACTTAGCAAAATCTCGGGAGCAGCGAGGCGTCGATCTGGAGGGACACTAATCCCGGACTTAATCGGACTTAGAAAAATCTTTGTCACGAAATCAGCTTTTCTTTCCAACTTGTTGAGTACTATATTTGAGGCACTTTGGAGCCAAAGCATGACTTGACCCAAAAATAACTTTTGTTGTACTCCTCACAATCTTAACTTTTACTTGAAGATACATAGGTGGTCGTATACCACGGTCCACGATAACCGGCCGGCTAATGTGTGCAACGATGGCCTAGCTCAAGAACAATGACACGGAGGTTTATACTGGTTCGGGGCTACCGAGCACCTAGTCCGGTGTGTGGCACTATCGAGCTCAAGCGCTCGTGTCGGGGCGAATACTGGTAGCGAGAGGGAGATGAGCTCCCAAGTCTCTATGGTGCGTGTGTGATCGAGTGATGTGTGTGTGTGCTTTCGTGTGCAAGAGGAGGCTCCCCCTCTGGTGGCCAGAGCCCTCCCTTTTATAGTCGTGGGAGCTCACGGGGTACCCCAGGGTTGAGGGTATCAAGTGGAAGAAATACAAAACGGGGGGAGCAAAGGAGAAGATCCCTCGCCATGTCGGGCACGGCCAGGAGCTGTCCCGGCGTAACCTGCGAATCGCCGCCCTACGTGTGGCACGTCGGTCGGTCGCCGTGATGGAGTAGAGTAGGCGGCTCCATTTTCCCATGCGTGTTGCGTCACGGGTGACGAACTTCGGGCTCGTCGGTCGGTGTAAAGGGGAGGCAATGAGCTACGCGCCGGCCCAGCCATACTCGCCCCGTCTTGTCCAGGTCGGGCCTGGCGTAGATGTTTCGGTCGGTCGTGGGTATTTGCCGTGCCTTAAATCTTTTCGTGCCCAGTGTCGCGGGGAAAAGCGTGTGGCGAGGGAGGCTCGGCGGGGAGCTCGACCTCGCCCGCCGAGGTCTTTCTTGTCGCGTAGTGGTTGTCTTTTTATGCTTGGTGTTATTCGGCGTGCCACTGGCGATCCATACGCCGCGTCTTGGTCGGCGATGTGCGTTGTTGGCAGATCGATCCGGTCGTGGTTCTGACGTCGTCGCGTAGGCTGTGTGTCTGCGCCCTAATCATCGTGTCCGGATCTCCGTCGCCCTCGGGTCGGTGCACGGGGGCTTCGTTCGTGACGGAGAAGAGCTCGTCGTCGGCGAGCTCGTCGATCCTCATGCTCCCAAGGGGAGTTCGTTCGAGGTGGAAGTTTTCCTCTAGGTCGAGGTTTGAGCTCGTCCTCGGGCCTCTGCGGTCGCGGGACCTCGTCTGAGGCGGAGATGCCTTCTCCGAGTTTCAGCTTTTGTCGCGGGAGTCTCGGCGTGCGTGCGAGCGCGTCCTCCCTCGACACGTTGTCGGGGTGGTTGGATGGTTTGACGGTCGGGAATATCTGGCGTCCCACGGTAGCCCCGCCTTGAAGGGGAAGGGGCGATTCCACGTGTCTTGTGCCCCGATCAATCTGCGGCCGTCGTTAGGATTAGGGACCCGATTTCTCGTCAAGGTGCGGCGCGTCGCAGCGGAGTGTAGCCCAGGGCGCGGGAGGACGTAAGGTCCTCGCGGAGCTTGTCATGATGGTGGGTTTTTGCGGCGTGTCTTTTGGCCGTTGTGCCTTTTTAGGTTCCCTTGGGGAAGGTGGTGGCTCGAACCAGGCTTTACCGCGTGGGGCTGAAGGCGAGGCGCTCTTATGACTTTAAAGGCGGTTGTTTGAGTGAGGTCAGGGCTCGCGTTGAGGCGAGTTCGTTCGATCAAGCTTGACTTGTGGGCTAACCTCATATTCGGAGACCCGTCCTCTATAGTCACCAGGGTCGAGAAGGGTCCTCGGCTCGCGGCTTCCTCGCCGCGGAGGATGACCGACGAGGGCGTTCGCGATCCCGCGGTGACTCAAGCGTGGCTTGGATGGAGCCCCGGGGTCCTCGTGAGCCGTTTGGTGCGAGCCATCGATGCCCTTCCACCGCTGCACTCCTTGCTCGAGAGGTGTGTCTCGAGGCGGCCTTCGAGGCTTGTAAGAGCCACCCGAACCCGGTATGACTACGTTGTGGCTCGACGTCGTGGTGGTCGTTGGGGTTATGGCCAGTTGGCGGCGAGCTCGGCGGGACTTTTTGCTGCGGTAAAAGAGCGTTGGGAAAAATTTACCGTTGGGATGTTACCAGTTAGGGCGACCGTTGCTTGTTCGGCGCGGCGTTTCGCCTTCCGTCTCGCCACGTGGGCGCGCGCGGGCGCGAGAGGGGCAGGGTAGATGTGGTGGGCCGCCACGCCCGGGTCGCGTGGCGACTCCATCCCGAGCTCGTCCTATAAATGGGGGCGGGGATCGGGGTTGCTCTCTACTTCCCGCGACGACTTCCCCCCTTGCCTCCTTGCTCTAGATCTCAATGCCCCACGTCGTCGTGAGGTGTGATCTCCTCGGAGATTTTCAGATTCGCCGTTGAGCGAGAGAAGGAAGCATGGGCTCGTGGTAAGCCCTCGAGGTCACCGCAGACCTCTTTGTTGGGTGCGTGACGGTCGGCGGTCTTCCTCGGTGGCCAGGGGCGCGGGGAGTGGTTGTGTCTCCGTCTCGGCGCGCCTCCCGACCACCGGTGGGGTATGTCGTCTCCTTCGCCGCTTTCCACGACCGAGGGCTCGGCGTCCGGCGTCGGCTTCTTCCTTCGAGGTTTAAATCTTGGAGGCGCTAGGGCTCGGCACTGTGATTTATTTGCTTCACATCTCGACCTTCACCACCCTCTGGGGTGAGGTGGGGATTGAACCTGATTGGGGCTGTTCAAGCACTACTTCCGAGAAGAAGGTGGCGCACCGGCTCCGACGGGTTGAAGGACTGTCCCGATCGGCGCATCATCTTTGCGGCCTCGTCCGAGGGCGTGAAGGAGAAGTTTTCAGCCAGTCTCCGGCTCGTCGAATCTTTGGGTGGAGGCAGAGTGGTTCTACTGAAGACGAGGAGCACCCTCTTCCGGCTTCAGGCGGGCGTGTTCCACGACTCCGGCCGACTGCAGTGGAGAGCTCCCCACAGCCACTTGCTCCACGAGGTTAAGGTGGTCGCTCGAGAGGTGGGAGGCTCCTCAAGCGGGCGGGCCTCACGGGCCCTCTCTACGCTGGGGCGGGGCACCCGGGGTCGTCCCCATGAGCGGAGAGTTCTCGCACCGGGGGTGATCGAGGAGAAGAGGCCCTAGGGAGGGCACGGTGGCCGGCCCCGCTCCGCCAGACGAAGTGGGTGGCTTATTAGTCGGAGGACCGGGAAGCCCTTCAAGATCCGGCGGGCCCAGCGGGTGTCTTGAGGCGTTCTTGGACCAGACGGCGGCCTTTGGTGAGCTCCTGTTCTGTCCTTCCTTGTTCGGAGTTGCTTTTGTCTTTCGTGGGGAATCATTTCTTTGTCCTTGCGGATCGGTCAAGTGTACCTGAGCCCCATCTTGCCGGCGGGGGCCATCCCTCCTTGTGCGTTCGTTCGGGGGTGCCGGAGTGCCACCGGCCAGCCCTTCAAGGGGCGTCGGCGCGCCATGTCCGAGAGTCTTCGGGCGGGCGAGTCTTTGGGAGTTGACGACGCGCCTCGGAGGCCGGGGGCTAGGAGCCTCCCGGGCGTCGGAGGAGCGGGGGACGTCGTCGTCTGGGTGGCGCCAAACGACCTCATCGGTCCGTCTGTGGCCTTTCGGTCGGCCCTCGGGGTCGTGGTCAAAGGAAGAGGGCGCCCGGCGGAAAACGCTGCGGCGGAGAGAAGAAGGTCAAGAAGGGCGTGGGTTGTTGGGTGAGTATTCGAACTCGTTGTTCCCTTTGAGCGTGTAGTTCGTCGTCGAATTCTTCAGCGGTGCTTGATTTTTTGGTCTTCGTTTAGGTCGTTGCGGGCGAAGGTCGGCCTACGGGAGCCTCCGAACCCCCTTACGGCCGGGCGGCTCGATGTGTCGGCTCGGTGGCTCTTGCCCCCCTATCGTGCGAGCCTGCGGTCGCCCCCAGGCTCCGAGAGGCGGAGGCGGGTGCAGATCCGCGGGGCGCCGGCTGCGTCGTCTTCGAGCTCAATCGGTGACCCGAGGCGATGGCCTCGCGGGTGCGCTCGTTGCCGCGGTTGGGACCTGGTGCCCCCGGTCTAGTCCTACACGCATAGGCGCGTGAGGGGAGGTGATTGACCTCGGCTCTCCGAAGGAGAAGGAGGGCGCGGCGCGCCTCGGGTCGGACCTTCGGTCCCGGCTCGCCGGGGGAGACAGGCCCGGCGGCCCCTTAGCGGTGCGGATCGCCACGGCGGGCGCGAGTCTCACCTCGGGGCTGCGAGCGTGAGCGGGCGCCGAGTCTGAGAGTGGCAGATCGTCGATGAGCTCGCCGTGGAGAACGAGGGCGTGAAAGGCGTCGAGACTCTGGCCGACGGTCGTGGAAGCTTCATGCGGGTGAATTCTACGGTACCACGGGGTCCCCCAAGGCGCTGCCCGGACCTCTGTCGCCCGCGGCATCGCGAGCTGCGCATGTCGAATCTTGGGCGGGCCACCTGCGGTGCGTGGGTGGCGCTCGAGAAGCGCGAGCCGGATCAGCGCCCGGGCGTTGTCGATCGGGGGACGCGAAACTTCGTTGTGGCCGTCGAGGGGGCGGCGCGGCGCCGTTGTGGTGGGGAGCAGGCGTGCCCGTCTGATGGCAGCGGAGGTGCCGCCACTTCCGCGGGAGGGGCGGCGTGCCTCCACCACATCATTGGGGTAGAACCGTCGCACTCACCCTTCGCCTGATCTTGGCACTGTGATATTAACGGCTTTTCCGCGGGACGGGGGCCGGCGTGGTGGTAACGCTCCCGGCCGCGTGGTGGAGGCCCGGGACCGAGATCGAGGGCCTCTGGGAAGGCTAGGTGTAGCACGGTCCGTGCGACGGAGGACTCGGCCAAGTGTCCGCCTCGCGCAGCTCCGAGCTCCGGCGGCGTCGATGACGTGCGGAGCATATCCGCGGGTCGGGAGCATCTTTGCCGGCGAGGCTCGGGGAGGAGTTGCGACGAGGTTCGCCAAGTGGAAACGGCGGCGGTGAAGGAGTGAAGAGGGGCTCGTCGCGCAGGGAGCCGCTAGTCAACGCGAGCTCATGCGGAAGGAGCTCGGCGACCTCCGTCGGGCCTTGGAGAATAAGGGCTCGGCTCGGCAGCCCCGGCACCGCCATGTCTTTGGAGAGGGAGCGAGACGCCAAAGGGAAGGCGCCGGGACCGCGAGGCCGAGTTGGAAGGTGAGTGGCCGCTTTTTCGAGCTCGTTGTCTTTCTCGCTTTGTTGTTGAGCGCTTAGGGCGATAGGCGGGTATTTTAGTCTCTATGACCACGGGGCCGCCGGCGGGTCGGTGTTTGATGCTTCGGAGGCGGAGAATCCGGCAGGCTGTGGAGAATCTTTCCACTGTGGGAGGAGCGGGAAGAGCTTTTATCGGCCGGCATGTAAAGGCGCTTCTCTTTTTCTCTAGACTGCGAGATCTCATAATTTTGATCTGTTTGTTTCTGCTTGTTGAGAAGAAGAAGTCGTCGGCGGCTCGGAGCTCGAGGAGAAAGAGCGGATCTCGGCGCCGTGAGTCTTGAGCAAGCAAGCCCGGCTCACGCTTGACCAAGGAGGATCTCCGGCGGGACCGAGCGCGAGCTCGTGGCCGTGCAAGATGGACTTCGTGAGAAGACCGACGGGCTAGGACCAAGGAGGCCGGGGCCTCGGCCTCCTTGGGGCGGGTGATGAGGCGGAGGGGTGCAGCGTGAGGGGCCGGGAACGTGCTCACACCGGCCTCATCCTCGGCGTTGAGGGCGTGCGGTACCCTGGGGGTCGAGGAGGTGGAGGGCCCGAGGTAACGGGGTGCTCCAGTGCTCGGTCGTGGTGGCGAGAGGCGGCTCGCCGCGTCGTTCTGGGCGTTGGCCGTGGTCCTCGCCCACTATCACGAGATGTGGACCTCGACCAAGATAGTGGGTAAGGGGCGCCGAGCCGTGAGGGCGTCGAGCTGGACGGCGTCGTTGCCACTGCGGAGGCTCGCTCGATGAAGGCTGGGCGCGGAAGCTCTTCCGGCTCACCGTTGAGGCTTCGAAGTGTTCGGAGCCTACGCCCGTGCGAGGGGAGGTGGAGACGGACTTCGTCCGGTGGCGAGAGTAGGCTGCGGGGAAATAGCTTTGAGGTGCTGCCTCTTTGGTTATGAACAAAGTCCCGAGGCTCGGGGCAAAGTGTAAAAATGACAAGTTATTTATGTTATGAGCGGCTCGTTTTCTTTTTTTGTGGTTGTGTTTCCAATTAGCTCGTAGTTCTCCGAATTCATATCTTATTGATTGAGGTAGCGGGTCCTTTTCTCGTTGGGCGGGGCGCTAGGACCATTTGGGCAAGCGTTGGACCTCCTTAAAGATATTACTCGGGGGTCCTTTAACTTGTTGGATTCGCGGTTTCTTGTTAATGAGAATAACGAGTGTGCGGTCGAGCCGGTCGAGCTCTTCCTTGAGTGTTTGTGTTTTTGCGAAAAAAAGAGTTAAGTAAATAAGGTGGGGTGTGCCGAGTCCCTCAGAGCCCAGAGCAAGGGTGGGCCTTCTTTGGAGGTAGAGGCGACCATTGCTCCTTGACCGTGCGAGAAGGAGATCGAATGCTTGCACAATTTTTTTGCATCGAGGTGTGTTATTATTATGCGAGAGCTCATGGGGAGAGCAACATTACAAAGTACATCTCGGGGTAGAGCGGCGTAGGCTGTTCGATGTTCGAGGAGTTAGCGAGCTCGCGGCATGGAATCTTGGATCTTGTATGAGCTTTGGGGCGTAGAACTCGGGCGATGGTGAACGGTCCTTCCAGTGGCCGTTGACACCTGTTATAGCATAATTTTACTAGTCAACTAAACATGGATAAGGGCTTAAAATGAATATCAACATAGACTAAGGGGTCTAACTAACATAATTCCACGAGCTTTGGTGATTTATATCTTTTTCGGGGACTTAACAAATAAATGCGAGAGAAGAATAGAAAGTTCGAGAATATATCTCACATACGATGACAAGACTTAACCGTGAAGTAATTCACCCGAATTGTGGACTAAAACATTCTAGAAGACACCGAAGACATCGGGAAGGACATGACAAAGCATGGGCCCACCATGGCTGGCGGCCGCTAGTGAGGATTAGGGCGGCGCCGGGTGGGGTCCCCCACAATGGGGTCTCATCTTCTAGGTGGGTTTCAAACCCCGACTTTGAGGTTGTATCTACACCGTTGCCAAAGGTCGGTTTGATCCAAGGGCTATCGTTCATCGCCAAGGCCTATATAAGAAGACCCCCGACCCCGGGGTTAAACCCTAATTCATTCTATCTCATTCTACTTCATTATCTCTCGATTTGTAGAGGTGTCCCAATGTAAGGATAACCTCTCTGCAGGATTAGTGAATTAGAAGTCGATTAGAAGTAGATTAGCTATGTAATTAGAAATAGATTAGACATGTAATTAGAACTAGATTAGATCTAACCTAGATCTAATCAAGAGTAAGAGAGTGGAGCTATGCTCTGTTTTGGAAGATGTCTTGAGTATGGTATGTTTTTGTATCTTCTCTACAAGACTTATGATTCATATATTTATCTTCTCTATTCACTTCCATGCCTTTCATATATGGTTAAGTATAGTTGTTATGCTATTGCATGGGATCTCCGCTCGTATTGAGGACTCTAGTTATGCAAGGTAGCTAGAGTAGTAATCAATAGTGTAGACTTGGTGTCTAGGCTATTGGTTACGAGGTTGCGTAATCCACACGGATAGTTGTGGTAGCCCGGGGGGGTGACAACTCTGTAAGGCCTTTATAGTCCACCACGTTCGGATTGGTGTTTCGTGTGGAGCTTACGGCGACCTTCTCCCGACTACTTTCTTCCCGGTCTTCTTCGAGGATTTGGGACGGATCTCTGCTCCAAAGTGCATTAGTATAATTGCCATCATAGAACCTAAGTAATAGAAATTACCCGGGAACCTTGATCTCTCCCTTTGACCTCTTGATTAGTTTAGTTACTCTTTGATTTCTTAGGTAGGTTATTATTTTATGCATTGACATTTACTTATCCTTTAACAATTACCTCCTCACTATCGTCTAGTGGTTTGCTAAGTTAGTGGATACATGATTGTGACTTATTAGAATTCTTTAGCCAAAGCTTCCCCTGTGGATACGATACTCTAGAATACTCATCCTAGGGAAAAGCTACAATGGTAGGTGTTACGTGGCGCTTGCAAAATCCTTCATATTCTTTTAGCACTTAACAAATGCCAACGGGGCTGAGAGCTTGTGCTTCTCCTTCGTGCTCTGTACTCATTGCGGGACTTGGTCGCCAGACTTCGAAAGCCCATCCTCGAGCGTGGCGGGTCGTGGTGGCCGGCGCATCGATTCTTTGGTATACTGGCCGAGATACTGGCGACCGCGACCGGCGGGCTTCTTCGAGCTGGTCTGCTTGCGTCTTGACCGAATGCGGTTGGCGCGTCGTTATTTGCCCCGAACTCGTGGTGCGCCGTGGTCGAGGTCGGTGGGGAGCCGCCCGGAAATGAGACGAGGGGAAGAAGGTGCGCCCGTTGCTGCGCTCGGAGTGGTTTGAGGCTCCATATGGCTGGGTAGCTCGGCGAGCCATCGTCCTCCTAATTTTTCCAACCTCTTGAAGATCTGTGGCTTCAATCTCGCAAAATTAAGCGGGTGGGCGCTCGACTTGCCGTTCGTCCTCGGTTAGGCTGACGGAGGCCCGGTCTGCCGGATGTTGTAGTCGTCACCATTCGAGGGAAGATCCGCGGGGAAGTTGGTGCCGTTGTCGGTGATGATCGAGTTTAGTCGTAGAAGCGGTGGATGATACCGTCGAAGGGCATTTGTCTCTGTGACCTCGTGCGTGAGATGGGCATCACCTCGATCCGCTTGGTGAACAGCCGATGGCGGCGAGGAGTGCGTGAAGCCGGGCGACCTCGTGAAGGGTCGACCATA
This sequence comes from Hyparrhenia diplandra, assembly GCA_015847255.1. Taxonomy (NCBI): domain Eukaryota; kingdom Viridiplantae; phylum Streptophyta; class Magnoliopsida; order Poales; family Poaceae; genus Hyparrhenia; species Hyparrhenia diplandra. The sequence continues at coordinate 25,131 of JADLZK010006711.1, forward strand.
TCGAGCCCCCAGGGCGACAAAGGGCCAAGTGATGGGGGATCGTCGCGGAGGGCTGCGTTGGGAGGTGCGTTTGTTTGGCAAGCGGCATCCGGCGGCGGCGCGCGATCGATTGGCGTCGGCGACGGCGGTCGGCCAATAGAAGCCTTGGCGGAACGCCTTGCCCACGAACCTCATGGGGCCGCGTGGTGTCCACATTCGCCGGCGTGGATCTCTACGATGAACTCGTGTCCTTCCTCGAAGGTGATGCACGCTAGAGCACTCCGGATGTGCTCATACGTAAGAGCTCGTGCTCAATGATGGTGTAAGACTTGGCTCGGCGGGCGGCGCGTCGGCCTCTTCCTTAAAAGGTGGGAAGCTTTTCGTCCTGCAACCACACACCAAGATGGGAAGTCGCCAATCGGTCTCGGGGTTACGGCTGCGGGATTACCGCAAGGACTGTGGTCGGCCCGAGGTTGACCTCCATGTCGATCTCCATTGGCGAGCTGAGGCTCGAAGAGGCCTCGGCCTTGGTGGGAGGCCGGGGGACGAGCCGGGGTCCCTGCCGGGTCCGCGGCGGGTTCGGGGGCCTTCCTCAAGCGGGTGGGGGGTATATTATGGTCGTCTTGGGCGCGGGGGCGGTGCTGGAATCCGATCGAGGCGAAGCTTGGCGGGACGGTCGCGTCGCCCCGTTGCGACGGATGCGGATGTGCGGACTCGGAGCCCATCGAAGCGCTCTTTCGGGGCTCGCGCACCTTTGCGAGATGCGCCCAATCATCCAGGGGGCGGCTTCGGTCGGCTTCGCCGTGGCTGGTCTGCGGCGAGCTTGGAATCTCCTGATCTCGGGCGCTTGATGCGAGGCTCGATGGCGATCGCGTCTCTGGTTTCACCAAAGGCCTCGGCGGCTCGGCGTTGTTGGAGGCGGTGAAGTGAGGCGGATCAGTACCTCTTGCGCGCGTTACGTGGCGGGCGGGGAACGGGGAACGCTCCGTGCCGTACTTCTTCCAGAACCCCGTCAAAGTAGAGTGTCGGTGTTCGGCGTCGTCGAGGTCTTGGCGGCGGCTGCGTCTCATCCATTCGACGCAATCGGGAGGACCTATGATTTGATGGCGTCCCTCGGGCGTATGAGATGTCCGTCCCATGAGCTCGATTCCCCACTTGGCGTCGTCCTGTAGCCTCGGGGCTGCGGATGATCTCGCCGAGTGGGGCCGGGATGATGGTGATTGGGTGGCGTCGTAGTGTCGCGACTTGCGGCACGCGTGATCCCGGGAGCGCATAGGCGAGCTTCTGGGGCATTTGAGGATACGGCGTCTTTGTCGGAGGACCGGCGCGACGAAGTAGGCCAGGTCATTGCACTTGGGTGCGTGGCCTTCCTCCTCTCTTTACTACGAGCACCCCGTGCTTACCACTGCGAAGTGGCTGCAGTGTCTGGCGACATCGGCTCGTCGGCTTAGGCGGAGTGAGTATGGGCGGGTTCGTCGGGGGCTCTTTTGGGAGTCGAGAGTGCGGGTGGGCCTCGTTGGTCAGCGAAGCGCTCGACTTCTTCGGGAGCTTGTATAGCGGGGAGGCTTAAGTTCGCCCTAGCCAGGGCGATGAATGTCTGCTCAGGCGGCTAGGCATCCGAAGTGGCCGTGCACGCTCTTGGCGTTCTTGATCGGGCCCATGTTGCGGATGGCCTCGATTTTTCTCGGGGTTGGCTTCGATGCCATGCTCGGACACTATGGCCAGGAGTTTTCGCGTGGGACCCCGAACACGCACTTCTCGGGGTTGAGCTTTACTCCGAACTCGCGAAGCTTGTCGAAGACTTCCTTGAGGGTCGGGAATAGGCTCCGGTGCGTTCGTCTTGACTATGATGTCATCGACGTATGCTTCGGGCGGCAGCGAGAAGCTCTTTAGACTTTACGCATACACCTCGAAGGTGGCGTAGGCGTTTTAAGCCGAAAGACATGGTTACGTAGCGAGCGGCGCCGAAGGAGTGATGAAGGAGGTGGCGGCGATCGAGGCTCGTTCATCGCGATTTGATGATAGCGGGTATGCGTCGCCAGAGCATCGCACCGGAGGGGTGGAAAGCGGATCCTTTGGGCATGCCTTGTTGAGACTCGTATAATCAACACACATTCTCCATTTCCCATTTTTCTTCTTAACTAGTACGGGGTTGGCTATCCACTCGGGATGATACACCTCCTTAACAAAGCCATTTGCTAGAGCTTATCTATTTCCTCGACGATTGCACTGCGGCTGCCCGTCGTCGAAGCGTCGGGCATTTGCTTCACAGAGCCGAGTCTTGGGAGAGCCGATGTTGAAGGAGTGCTAGGCGACTTCCTCGGTATGCCGGGCATGTCAGGGTCTCCGCTAGCGGCTCGTCGAGGTTCGGCGTGGAGGGCCGACGAGCTTTTTCCTATTTAGGAGTGAGCTCGGCACCCGTGCGAGCGGTGCACCCTCCTCGTCGACCTTCACCGTCTTGGCGTCCTCGTCCGGTTCGAAGGATCTGTCGCCTTCTCGAGGCTCGATGGGGAGCTCGCCACCTTGCTCGACGTGCGTGGTCTTCTTCGGCTCGGTGGAGTCTTCGGCGCGCGCCACGCGGGGCATCCTCGGGGACGAGCCCGATTCGATTAGGGCGTCGGCGCATCGCACGCCTCCTTGTCGCAGTGATTGAAGGCGTTTCGAATGTTGAGTTGACGGTGATCACGCCCTTCGGCGGGGATCTTGAGCTTGAGGTGCGTGGTTGGGGAAGGCCATGAACTTCGCGCAGCACGGTAGCCAGCCGGCGCATGGTACGCTCTTTGTGCGAGAGCACCTCGAAGGTGGGGACCTCCCCTTGCGGAGTTGCACTGGATCGCCGAAGGTGACGGGGAGGGTCGATCCGCCAGACGGGAATGCTGCTTCCCAGGACCACCCCGTGGATGGGGTCCGTGGAGGTCGGAGCAGAGCAAGCGTGATGCAGGAGAATGCCTCCATGGTGTCGGCAGGGGAGGTTGGGCGGCTTCTACCGTCCATCAAGACCTTGCCGAGGCGCTTGGTGCCGACTATGGGGTCGACGACGAGGAAACCTTCCGGATGTGGGACGTGTGCGGGATGGTCCTTCTTGTCGAAGGTGATCGGGGCCTCGGACCACAAGAGGTAGGAGGGCGCTGCAGCTCGGTGAAAGAGGACCTCGTGCTGCGGGAGCTTAGGCGCCGCTTGGATTCATCGTCGGAGGACGAAAACGATGTTGACGACGCCATCCTCGAAGAAGACGTCTTGTCGCCCGGCCGGGTCGTCGAACTGCCCTCGCGGTGTTCGGCTGCGCCCTCTCCTTCCCCTGCCCGCCACAAACTTTCGCGGGGAACTGCGGAGTCTCTAAGCTTGTGTTTGGCGGGCCCTCGTGGTTGGGGCGGGGAGGTCGACTTCTTCTCGAAGAGATCCTTGGGGCGCGGCAGCGACCTTGGCGCTCGGCTTCTTCTTCTTGGCGACGCTGATGAAATTCGTCTCCTCGCCAGCGCCCGGCGCTTGTTCTTGTTCTTCTTCTTGGAAACATGAGCACCGACCCGCCGCTGCCGTCGGCTGATCTTCTCCCTTGCCCTTACCGATGGTGCCGTGGACCGCGGAGATGGCTAAACTGGCGTGGTTCGTGGCAAGGTCGAGGGCTCCTTCCGTCTTGGGCTTGCGGATGCGAGCTCGTGGATGGCGTCTGCATGGGGCGTCTTGAGAAAGGTAAAGGCGGTGATGATCTCAGCGTCGGTGGCGTCGGTGAGCTCGTTGCGGAGCTTGGAAAAGTGCGGATGCAGATCCACGCCGACCTCTCGTTTCTCATTTTGCTTGCGGCTGCGGAGATCCTAATGTGTTGCTCGGGCGCGAGTAGGTCCTCAAAGTTGCCAATGAAGACGTCGCGGAGGTCGCGCCTAATCGCCGATCATACTCCGCACGGATCTCGAGCCGGGATCCCGGCCGCGGAGTGTCGCGAGTCTGGGGGGAGGTTGCGGATGATGAAGAGCTCGGGTTGCCGGCTCCTCCCGCTGGCATGCGAGGCGATAGTCTTCAAGCCGGGCGTTGAAGGGTCCGTCTCTCAGTTGTACGCCTCGGGACGGAGGTCGGGGCCGGGCGGGGAATGGGCGCGTCGTGGACGGGAGCCAAACACTCGTGGCCTAGCCCATCAGGCATGGGGCTGCGGTCCTGAAGCTCCACCTCGAGCTCGAGTGTCGCGGCCGGGGAGAACGTCTTTGGTCGCCTCGACCTCGGGGTGGGGCTCATGCTACGATCCTCTTATTTGTCGTAACGACCGCCCCTCCTCTTCTTTGTAGGACCTCGCCCGGGTGATCGTTGTCCCGCCTCTCGTCACGCGGCGGTCTCGGGGGCTCTACGGCGAGGCGCTTCGCCCCGCGCCTGACGCGCGGTCGTGCGTCGAGCGTGTCGCCGCGCGTCGCGGTTTTCGTCGACTTCGGTGCGGGCGTGAACTTCGCGGAGAGTCGTCCCCTACGTGGCCTCTGATTGGAGGAGGCCTCGTGCTCCTCTCGAAGGCGCCGATGCGACTCTGAGCTCTCCATCTGCTGCTCCACGGCCCTCTCGATGAGCGACCGCAGCCGTTGGTGGGCCCTTCTGGCTTCCGGTGCCTCGGGCTCGGGGAGGTCACGGAGAAGCTCGGTGGCGGCGGCGAGGTTCTGCGTTGCTCGACCGAAGACTGGCGGGAGGTCGTTGGCCTCGTCTATGCGGCGTCGGGCCTCCCGTCCTCGGGCGAGACTTCGTCATCGCCCTCCAACCTCCTCGAGGAGGCGTGGCGCTCTGGCGATTTCTCGCTTCGGCTTCCTCGAAAGCTCCTCGTGGCGCTCGTGAACTCGTTTGGGCGGGGCGCCGTTTAGCGACCCGTCCAGCCTCCCTCGAGCCTGGCGGGGTGTGCTGGAGGACTTCGTCCCCGCTGTGGTAGTTGCGCCTGCGCTATCCAGGGGTTTGGCACATGTAGCACTCGTGCATGGGGTGCGACCCGGTGAGGCTCGAGCTGCCGAGTGCGGTCTCGAGACCGGTTGCCCCCTAAGCTCGGTCTTTGCGCTCGAGCGAGGAAAGAGCGTCCCTGCGGGTACATCTCGTCGTAGGCCGCGAGGAACTCATCGGGGAGAGCGGCTCCGGCCCGGCATCGCTGCGGGGCGGCGTTAGCGGTGGAGAAGGTGACATCGCGGAAGAGCTCACGAGTCATTTCGAGGGGCTCAAGATGTCGGAAGCAGGTGCGATGGCGACGGAAAGCGGTCGGCCGCCGCTCGATGGGGCTGCCGGACCGAAGTCGGTTGCGGCCGGAAGCGGACCCGGCATAGCGTCGGTGGCGTATGCGAGGGCGAGACGGGCGTCATCTCGTCCCGCACCATCCAGGGACAGGGCGAGGATCCCTGGGCTGATGCCGGCGAAATCCGAGGTACCGGCGCATCGGTCTTGTCGGACCGCAGTGGTGAAGGGAGCCATCGAGTGGTGATCATCACACAAGCGCTGCCCCTACCGGCGCGCCAACTGCCGTGGTCGTACCATGGTCACGATGGCAGACTAGCTAATGTGTGCAACGATAGCCTAGCTCAAGAACAATGACACGGAGGTTTATATTAGTCGGGCTATCGGGCACCCTAGTCCGGTGTGTGGCACCATCGGAGCTCAAGCTCAGTCGGGCAAAGGCTGGCCCGAAGAGAGAGGAGATGAGCTCCCAAGTCTCTATGAAGATGCGTGTGTGATCGACCGATGTGTGTGTGTGCTTTCATGTGCAAGAGGCTCCACACCCCGGGTGGCCGAGCCCTCCCTTTATAGTCGCAGGGGGCTCACGGGGTGTCCCGGGTTGAGGGCTGTCAAGTGGAAGAAATACAAAACAGGGGGAGCAAAAGAGAAGAATCCCCTCGCCATGTCGGGCACGCCGGGCTGTCCGGCGTGCACTGCGATACGCCCGCCCTACGGCGTGCACGCGTCGATCGGTCGCCAGTAGAAGTAGAAGTAGCGGCTCCGTTTTCCCATGCGTGTTGCGTGCGAGGCGACGAACTTCGGAGCTCCGATCGGTGTAAAAAGGGAGGCAATGAGCTCGCCACGCCGCGCGCCATACTCTACCACCCGTACTTGTCCCGTCGAGCGCGCTGGTGATGTTTCCGGTCGAGGTGCGTGAAGGCGCCGCACGCTGTAAATGCTTTCGTACTTGGTGTCGTAGGAAAGCGTGTGGCCGGGAGAGCTCGGCGAAGCTCGACCTCGCCGCCGAGGGTCTTTCTTGTCAGCGTAGTGGTTGTCTTTTATGCTTGGTGTTATTCGGCGTGCTGGCGATCTATGCGCGCGTCGCCGTCGGCGATCTTCGGTTGGCAAGATCCGGTCGTAGGTGCGGCGCCCCGGTCACGTAAACGTGTCAATACGCACCCTAATCATCGTGTCCGGATCTCCCGACGGCCCTCGGTCGGCGCTTTGAAAACTTCGTTAAAGACGGAGAAAAGCTTCGTCGTCGAGCGGAGTTCGTCCGATCCTCACGCTCCCGGGGAGTTCGTTCGGCGGAAGTTTTCCTCCTAGGTCGAGTTTGAGCTGGGTCCTCGGGCCCTCGCGGTCAGCGGGACCTCGTCAGGGCGGAGATGCCTTCTCAGGGTTTCGGCTTTTGTCGCGGTCTCGCGTGTTAACGAGCAGCGTCCTCCCTCGACACGTTGTCGAGGGTGAATTTGGATGGTTTGGCCTGGTCGAATATCTGCGTCCCACAAGATCAAACTTGATATCTTGCTCAAAAATATAGTTCGACGCCGGTTAAGCACATCAACTTGATAAACTTCGAACTAGGGTTTTAGGCCAATCAAAGCATTTTGAGGCAATTGCTCAACATGAACCCTTAATGGCTTTTTGTTGGGGAGTTCATTCAGTGTCATTTCGATCTGCATTGGCAAGGGTTGGATTGACTTCACACATTCGGTTACCTTATAGAGCCGAAAGCACTATATATAAGTAATGCCATGACTTATCATTTCATGTGACTTTTGATTAGATCTTGGCGAAACTTAACCATTAGCTAAGGCACATATGATCGAGTTGAGGTGTAGAGCATGAGAAATCATGGTTCCCTCTTATGTCCTTATTTGGGCTCCAAATATAAATATAAAAACTTGCTTTTGCTCGAAATTGATGCTTCGAGTTCCACGACCATGGCCCGATACACTTGTCTTTTGTCAAATTCATTGCTTAGCTAGTAATTAACACCTAGGGTGTTACGATCCACCCCCTTAAACAAATCTCGTCCCAAGATTTGGGGTAAACTTTAAGGGAAAAGGTCGCATGCTACCTTGATCTTTGTTTATAGAATTTCCTTCATTGACTCCCATGAAGCATTGTTACTTTGTGAGGAATCAAAATAGCACTTCTTTGTATGCAATTTTATCCAGCATTTGAGTTGAGATGGGAAATCTTCTCACAGAAGACCCTGATCACCCCCACTCAAAAGCTGTACAAGATGCCTGTATAAACCTTCACTCCAATTAAATTAATTCTTTGTTTAATCCTTATTATATCTTTGTCTTCCTGTGGCGAGACAAAACAATAAGAACTATCCTTTAAAGTTGAGCTGCCCAAGATTTTTAGCTTTCGGTCCATAACTAATAAGCAACTCATAGGAACCTTTCTTTGTAAAAAAGAACGCAAATGGCTCGGGGAGTTCTCCATTTCTTCGCTTCTAATGACTTGACCAATAGCACTCATAGTCTTGTAAATCTTCTGTTAGGCAATTTGACACTTTGGCGTTGGTGTCATGTAAGCCTAACCAACTACTCAATTTTCCACAGATGTAAACTAAATATTGTTGCATGTGAGTAGTTCTTCTTATCTAATATAAGGATCTCGGATGAGCAACACACATCCAATAGCATACCCATGTGCGAGTTAGTTCACAAGGAGACTCCAAGCTGCATGCATTGGCACCATCATCTTTTAATCACAACACTATTGCCAAAACCATAACCACGGAGAAAGTCTAAGTGATATAAGATTAGTGGGCTTATGATCAAAATTTTATAAAGTAGGAGGAATAGCAAACAAAGGGAGTTTCAAAGTGTAGGGTCAACATAGAGGTGATCCAAGATCGAGCCAAAATTTTTTAGAATGTTGGAGGGGATCTTGAAAATAAACAACGAGGTCAAGGATAGAAACCGAGGTATTAAAGATCAAGAAATTGTATAGTATCAGGCTCTCTTTTTGAAGAAACGTTTAGAAGGTCAACAAAGACTTGGCATGGTTCCACAAGGGCACAACCCGAGGCCACAACAAAAAGCACACTTACACATCTTAACTAAACTAGTCATTCAACCCAAGGTCGGGGAACACACGGGCCTACTGACAAAACAAGACAACAGCTAACATTTGATAAAACTCATTAATAAAAAAAAACTAACTTATTAAGCATTTGAGGCAAAACCGCGAAATTTACCAAGCTCTCAATCGAAAGCATTAACATCATTTCATATCACATGTGAAACACCACATATGCACTATATGAACACTATAAGCAACAAAATGCAATGCAATGATGCTTGCTAATGATATACAAGTTGATCATGAACAATGTGGGATATGAAGATCCTTCCCCCTCAAAAGAAATCTAGTGAGATTTCAAAGTAACATATCCGTGGGATAAGTAATGGGAAAAGAAATGTGTCAAACACTTTGACACGCAAGAATTCTCTCAAAACAACAAGGTAGATGGCAAGATTGCAATCGGAATCAAAAGAGAGTTGCAATCAATATGGACTTTTTGGAAATTCTAGAAAATTCACAGATATGGATTTCCAAAGGAGGTATCAAGGAAGGTGAAAGCACATTGATTATGGACTATAGTGAGTCATGACCATAGACCACGACATGGCGGCGCGGCGGTATTTCCTTATGGCTGCGATCCACGGGGAGACCCCGGGTTTTGACGTTATTTCGGTCACAGATCATAGTTCCACCATAGGACACAACTATTGTAACTTTTTAACCAACATATATTGGCTATCAACATGAAAGGAATAACATGTCGGGATGGAAGAGTCGAAGATACGACACATGCATGAATCAAGAAATCAGGAAGGTAGTCGAGGGCTTTTAAATAGAGTTAACATGGCAAGGTGCAAGCTTCCAAAAGGTTAGAAACTTATGAAGCAAAAGATTATCAAATAGAACTTTATTAACAAAAAGCACAGTACGGGGACGAAATTTAATAGGACGAACAACTATAAAGAAAAATAGTTGTCGGGATGAAAGGAGGAAGAATCACATTATATGGATGATATGATGCATGCTCGCCCTATACGTCTTCACAAGCGTTAGAATACTCTGTCTTCATCATGTTAGCAGGATATGGGGCTTTACTTTATATACTATCTTCTACGCATCAAGCGGGATGTCAAAAAGCACTTAGCGAGCATTATTGGAGAAGTTGACTCTCCGGTTATTCTTCAAAAAGATGAGATAAAACTTCTTGAAATCTTTTACTAGACTTGTCGGAAAAAATCTTCACAAAAGCTTCCAGCAAGCATAAGGAAAAGAAAGAAGATCATTTTTAAGTTGTTACTTTCAAAAACTTTTAGATTTCAAAATCATTTTGAGGTTTTCAAAGTAATATTGTAAATTTGGTCCTAAGTATGAGCTCGATACCATTCTGTATGAGAACCTCCTAAATTATCAGGCCTACCTGCACCTGTCATTGTCCCAAAGACCTCGACGGCTGTGCGAGATGCACTAATAACTTAAGAAGCTTTGTCGGTGTCATCGAGAACCCCAGATTACACCACTCATACCGACTACTAACATTACAACATTTGTTACAAAATATAAAAATCGAGTGTGGAAAATAATAACATTAATTTTATAAAAATATGAGTAAGTTACTTTTGAGTAAACAACTTAATTTACAGAAAGCTGAGTAGAACTAGAAGACACCATATCATGTCGAGCCCATCGACATAACCAACGGATAACGGCACGAGTCGACGCAGCGAGAGGTCAAGAACCACGAGTGCGGGGTACTCAACAAATTAACGTCAAGGATAGAAAGAAGACTTCAGGGAATGTAGAAGCAGGGGATCAAGGTAAGGCTTTAGCAAGAATCAAAAGACTCATTTTGCAAAAAAAGCTTACTAAAAGTGAATCCCTTACTTTCAAACACTACTACGGTCGTTCATCACTACCGCCCGGTATCACTTTGCGAAAGTGAGTTCACCGGACGGCGATGAACGCGCGCGGCCGGTGATGAACCGTCGGCGCGGGACAAACTAGAACCTCCCGCGGACTCGACCAATACCCGGCCGGTGAATTTTATATCTCTACGGTTTGAATCATTCTCGGCGTGGTCTTGATGGACCTGAATCACTCGCGGGTTTGAATTAGAACCGATAGCGATTTGGCTTGATGACACAAGCGGGTTGATTGGAACGATAGCGATTTGGGAGGAAGCAAAGGGCGATAAAATAAAAATCGAAATAGAAGATTAACACGTATCGGATTAACAAATGGCCCGATCATTAACAAGCGACACAAACCAAATTAAACTATCATAGAAACAAGCGATACAATAAATTAATATAAAAGCGGGTGGCCTAATTAAGCCGCCTTCTTCTTGGCCTTCTTGGCCTTCTTCTTGGCCTTCTTCTGGCGGCCCGACTCCATTTGCTCCCGGGTTTGGCGGCGGTATCCCCTCGCGGGGTTATCGGCCAAATACTTTTCGATACGGAGGCGATGATGGACTTCTCCCTCAAGTGGTGATTCACCGTTGGCGGGCCAACAGTCGGCGGTTTTGTTGAAAGCTTGTTCCGCGGGCGGCGCTAAAGGCGTGCGGGATGGACTTCTCCGCCGGTCGGCGGCCATGTCGATCGTCGTCGGCGTCACCGACCGGCCAGGCTTGCTATTGCGGGGTAGAGAAGGGGTGTGTTTGGAGCGGAGTGTTGGAGAGCGGACCGGAGCGGGGGTTATGTGCGTATAAATGGGACTCGGCCAGCGGTTTCTAAAGCGAGGAACAGAGTTGAACACAAATGATAGAAAATTAAATAATAAACCGATTCAAGAAAATAGTAGAACCCAAATTAACGAAAGATAAAGGGAATTGCCATGCAGCAGTTAACCAACAAGCTGAACCATTAGCAAATTAACCACACGGATCATTGTATCTTACACATCCACACAGATCGGACAACGAGAAATTAACATAAACAAATAAAGAAGAGAACCTAGGCCGCCTTCTTGGCCTTCTTGGCCAGCGGCTTGGCCGTGCGGCAGCCGCCTTCTTGCCCTCCTCCTCTAGTTTGGCGGTATCCCCTCGGCGGGTATCGGCCCCGGAGGTCGGTCGGCGGGCGTGAGTTTGGCCCTCTCCTCGAGGGCGCAGGTTCACCTTTGGCGGAATAGCGTCGTCGGCTAGGCCGTTCGGGTGAGTGAGGGCGGCGACGGAGCGCTCCACAGCGAACTTCATCTCCTCCTCGGTGGCGGCCATGTGTGTGGAGGGCGCGAAGAGAAGTTAGTGTTGGATAACGGGAGGGCGGGGGGCCGGGGTATAAATGTGGCGTTTCAAAACTCGGTTCCTAGAAAAGCATGTAGGCCACCCATTTGCGCCCAATGGCTGTCTCCTCGGCACTCACGGCGGCTTGTATTTTCTAAAGTTAAGATTCAAATCAAATTTAAGCGCTATTTAATTTAAATCGCTCTTTGAGCAAACTTGGTCGAGGGACGGGGGAGCAACACACAACAATAATATATATAATTTTTTTTTATTAATATATAAAAACAAAAAAATAGAACATATAATAAAAATGATAAAAAAACAACAAAAAAAGAGGAGAGGAAGGGGGCTGGGCCTAGTCCTGCGTCCTCCTCCTCCTCCTCCTCATATTTGGCGTCATCCTTCTTAATGAGCCTTGTTGATGATGGATTAACTACATATTTTATACCGTCAACATTAGTATAAATCTACCAAAACATAATAGCAATAGGGCTTTGAGCTAACCATTTCCACAAGTTTTGGTACTTCACTTGTTTTTCGAGGGCAATGTTGGAAACATATACATTTTTGGGTCAAAAGCAAAGGAAAACATATAAAGATAACAAGGCCCTAAATGGACATAAGCAAAGCAAGGAGAAGAGAGGAAAATCCCATAAAATATCAATATCAAACACAAGCCCAAGAGAGGTGAGGGCAGGTCAACATGAAATGATAAGCGGGCGAGGGGACGGGGTTCAATATTTTAGGCATAACTTTCTCATACGAAATGGGTTTCGCGAACGAATACTCGAGAAGCAGAAGCTAACTTCAGAGGCCCACATGCTCATGCAAAGTTTCAGCCCAAACGGAGATAATCTTGGTGCGCCGCACCTTAGGGTGCAACGCGCACCCTCGCGACCAAAACAGCCCATCTCGACACGAAAAGTCGGTGGCGGTGTTTGCTGCGAAAAGCGATGCGGGATTAGTACCAAATGGCTTAGCCAACATAGGCTCCCATGGTGAATGTCCTATAGAGGGAGCCATGATGAGAAGTTGGGAAAAGATTTATACGCCTCTCACACCTGGACATCTCAAGGTGAAGCATCTTCCCAAGCAAAACCCGTTCGAGGCTGATGTTCAAAATTTCCATTTAAAGCTTCACCCAAGTTGCTTTTGCATCCTAGTGAAATGAAATACCTCTCGCCTTCACTGCTCTAACACAAGTCATGTCCTCTGGCCAATAAAACATTGTTCTTGACAATGGCCGGAGTTCAATGTTAGTCCTTCACTCCATGTGCCATGGACATGCATGAGCGACAACTCTTGAGACCAAGCGAAAGCACGAAATTGAGCATGACAAGTTTTTTCATTGAAACATCTCATGTTTTTCATGCTCACCTTTGGGTTCTCTAGAGTTTGTTTTTCTATCACGAGTGCTTCTCACGAGATCACAACCATCTCTTGATCCTCGTTGCAAAACTTTTTTAAGAGAATGGTTGCAAATCTTGCTCAGTAGCACAATGGCCTTAACTATGCGGCTTGGCGTAATGCTAAACTCTTTAGAGGTGAGGCTGGGAACTTCACCACCTTTCACACACGGCGCAAGAGCGTTTTCCCCGGTCAACTTATGACCATAAACAACTGCTTAGGGATACCCCGAACTATCCAAAAAAAAAAAAAGCCTTTCTCTCTTATATTAATAAAAGCAAGAACATGTTATCGGGCTAGTATGCACAACCGGGTATTCTTGTAAGCTAACCATTTCAGGTGGAGATCGATTAAAGATCAAAAGAGGCCGCAATGCTTGAAAACATGAGGCGACATCAACAAAAAAAGAAAACTTTGATGCTCATGGGTGATGGAACACACTCACAAGGAGACGGACCTTGCACACTTGACTTTGCACAAAAGTCTAAGTGTGGGGAAAGATGGTGACGATCTCATGTTCCATCCACTAAAGGGACATTCAAAAAAAATGATGGCAAATAAAAGATGATGTCAACCCTACCTTGTTGAAAAAAAGAAAAAAAAAAAAAGAGAGAAGGGGTTGAAAAAGAAAAAAAAAAATATAGAAAAAAAAGGTTATAAAAAGATAGAGAGAATATAGAGAGAAAAAAAAAAGAGTGTTGTTGAAAGAAAAATATATATATATAGAAAAAATAATAATAATAAGAGAGAGGAGCAGGTTGGCCGCATGGTCAAGATACATACCAAAAGTCTTTGCTGACTCCACCCATCATTGCTACCACAAGCAAGATGGGCTCATCTCTCATCCTTTGCTGCTACCATCAAGACCTGTGGCCTACACACAAATTTGTGTGTGTGGCCTAGTCTCATGGTACACCTAGACAAAACCATCATGCAGCGCAACATCAAACTCGATGTTTCATCCACAAATGTTGCCGGTAAATATATCAGTATGCAAAAGGAAATAAACGTTCACCATCTCCCTCACTCATTTTTGTCTCCATGAAAATAAAACTTTATGCTTCTCATGCCATGACATATGCTTTGAGTTTGGGTGTACTTACATACACCATTGTAGTACATCCATAGGTCTTTTGAATTGAGCATGGTGCTTAGGTTAAAAAAGACCTCCTTTTAATCAAATTTGACATGGTGCTGAATTTTGATTAAAGAACTTAGAGCTTTGTTGTCATAATCTCTGGAGGTTTCTTATGATGGAGATGAATCAAGGCTATGTTTTCACTACCTCTTTTTATGAGTCTTGCACAGTGATGATGAGGTGAACAAATAAAAATAAAAATAAAATAAAATAAAATGAAATAAAATAAAATAAAGTTCTCACAATAAAGGCTCCATGGTGTTCATGCCAAAAGAGCCATGTGTTTTCCCTTCTTTGTTTTGTTTCTTGTTTTGAATAAAACAGGGTACAAGACCAAGTGTGGGGAGATCTCCCAAACCACGGTGAGCGAACTTGAGAACTCCCCAACACAATGGGCAAAACGAGCCATTCATGATAAAGAAGGATGAGAGCGAGCGACTACCATTAACTCCTTCATCTTCAAGCGATGGTTTGTGCAAACAAGCGCTCTCATCTCACAAAAGTTTTGAAATTTAAATATGAACATATCAAAAAAGACAAAGCTTTTTTGAGGCTATCTCCATGCTATTCTTTGATAAAACATGCATACTCTTTATTCCTGCTGATATTCCTATAACTTGTGAGCTATCTATCATAGGGACCCCATGTTATCTAGGTAATTGGAATATGTGATATAATTTTGGATGATTTAAACCTTGCTCTTTTATATGAACTTGGGATTTGTTTCAAAAGTTCAAAATTCAAATAAGCGTGCTCCTCAATGATATACAAATTTCTACCAGCCATATCAAGTTTATCAAGTGCAAAAAACCTTCCACATGTATATCTTTACTTATCTTTGCATTGAGCTTTGTCAAGTCTTGTTGACCCTTGTTGAGATCGTTGTCATGCCCAGAGATCAAAATCACATTACACTCCATATATCAGCTATTCCTACATTTGGGAATACGCTAAAACATCTTTCATCCACCATACAAAAAGCTACGCTCCTACCTGGGAGTATGCAAAAAAAAAGAATATCTTAGAAATAAAATACTCCATGTTGTACCGAGATAGTGATCTCTCTTTATTTATGGTTTATGAGACATGGCTATGAAAAAAAATATAGGGACATGAAGGTCCCATGAAAAAAAGTTGGACACATGAAGGTCCAAGACTTTTATGAAAAAAACGTGATGAGCACATGAAGGCTCATGTGCAAAAGATAGCCATGTTCTCAAGAATAAAGTTTATCATAAGAAGTCACACATGTCACGGAGTATAGTGTAGGTTCCACTATATATCATATCCACACACATGCACTTCTTGATCTAGGGGTATGCCATCCTTCTCCTCGGATCCAGAGCTTTGACCTAAGCAATATATGCGAGTAAGTATGCCTTGATATCTTTCCCAAAAAAGATCCACATAAGCTTTTTAGAAGCAGGAAAGAAAGAAGGCAAAACTTTGATATGCCTTGGTGAGGAACCAAAAACAAAAATTAGTGATCAGTGAATCATTCGAGGAGCAATGTTATATTACATTTCAAAATCAAATAAAAGCAAGATTCACTTTATTTAAAGAGGGATTTGAATCCGTGTTCCATAATTCAATTACCCAAAGATTAAATGTGGTAGACACATCAAAAGTTCACAAGTATAGGTGACTTTGGAATAACTTTTGTATGCATGTTTATATCAGGAGATAACCCATCTTAGTCCCTTAGCCTTTACTCGAGGGCTGAGCAAGGATAAGTGTGGGGGAGATTTGTTGCCGGTCGTTAACTACATATTTTATACCATCAACATTAGTATAAATCACCAAAACATAATAGCAATAGGGCTTTGAGCTAGCCATTTCCACAAGTTTTGGTACTTCACTTTTTTGCGGGCAATGTTGGAAAACATATACATTTTAGACCAAAAGCAAGGAAAACATATAAAAGATAACAAGGCCCTAAATGGACATAAGCAAAGCAAGGAGAAGAGAGGAGAAAAAATCTCATAAAATATCAATATCAAACACAGAAGCCCAAGAGGTCGAGGCCGAGTCCAACATGAAATGATAAACGGGCGCGGGACCAGGGATTCAATGTTTTAGGCATAACTTTCTCATACAAAATCGGTTTCAGTGACGAGATACCGGAAAGCAGAAGCTAACTTTCCAGGGTACGTGCTCATGCAAGTTTCAGCCCAAACGGAATAATCTTGGTGCGCCCGCACCTTAGGATGCGCCCGCACCCTGCGAGCAAAAAGCGGCCCATCTTCGTCTGGCGGCCCATCTCGACCTGAAAGAGACGGTGAGGCGGTTTTTGCTTGCCCGAAAGGCGATGCGGGATTAGTACCAAATGGCTTAGCCAAGATAGCTCCCCATGGTGAATGTCCTATAAATAGATGGGCACTCCTCACTTGTAACACACACCATTTCAGGGCAGAGTCTCTCCCTCTCCTCTAAAGAGCTCTCCCTCTGCTCTTGAGCAACACTCCAATGGGCTTAGGCCCTCATTAGTAGTAGAGAGATCGGCGGAGGAGAGATGTGAGGGCGGGAGCGGGAAGTCTTGGGACTTGTCGGCGACTCCCGGACTTGGCCTCCGGTGGATTCGTGTAGCTCCTTCACGGGATCTTGGCTATGTAAGTCTCCGGTTCCGATAATCTTTATTGTCTTTTGTTTATCCATTCTTTATCTACTTGGTTTTGGGATTGATAGCTAGTCATCTTTGGCGGTGCTCTAGTAGAAGGACTCGGGACGGGTAAGCCTTGATATCACACTAGGTAGCAATCAACGGTGCAAGCGTGGTGTTTGGACTGAGGTTGCCTATCTTTTTGTGGCGCATCCACGGTTGAGGGGTAGGCGGTACGGGTCGTGACCTTGACCTTGTCAGATCCCTTGTAATCCCCACGTTCGGGTGTGGCGCGGTGCGATTCTTGGGACAACGCGTCCTTTGGCGTGTAGGTGCCGAAAGTAAACAAGTAGCTCAGGCTGGCTGCTAACCATGGACCCTAAAGGTGTAGGGATCCTTCTGCGATAATCCTCCCAAATCTTTGGCCTTGTGTGTCCTTAGGCAAACAAGTTAGGAAAATACCTCTGTTCCTGTGTGAAAAATACGATACCACGGAATATTTAGGGTGAAAGCTACGGCCGACAATTACATGCGGCTTGCGGATTACTGCGGCGTTAAGAAATGTCCTTGAGCCTCAAGGGCGATCCGATAACTGCTCCACCTTGGGGGCGTAGTGGTTCATCTTCTTTTCGGGGGTGGATCCACCCTTGGAAGAAGACCATGGCCGATCCCGCCGGCTCCTTGACCTCCTCACGAGGCGGCGAGGATGGAGACGCGATCGAGGGTGAAATCCTCTCGATCATGTCTCATGCGGCGTCCAGCAAGGTCATCGACCGCCGCCTCTAACAGTGGCGAGAAGGTCCATGCGGCGGTCCAGCTTAGGAAGGCGGGGCGTGGTCGGGTCGGATCGGTCGGGTCGGGTGGGGTCGACGCCCGGCGCCTCCACCACCCGGTTCAGTGCCCTTGTCCTGGCGCCTCCATCTCCTCCACTGGTGCGCTTGTTGGATCCCCGAGCCTGGGGCAGCCATGGCGATGACCGCAAAAAGAATGTGGTGGATTAAGAGGCGCTGGAATGGATGAACGCCATGATCGAGTGTTCTAGTGTAGGTTCCGCGTTGGTTACGTCGCAGTCGTCTTTATGTCGTAGGGCTTGCAAACTCTTGGGCATTTTGTTTAATCCCTAAAAATTATATAAATCACCAAAACTAATTGGAATCATGTTAGTCAAGCCCCTATACTCTATTAATATTCATTTTAAGCCCTTATTTTCATTTTAAAAACCTCTATATTTTATGCTATAAGGTATACAGCGGTCACCACGGATGGGATCACGGGAGGAGGCGACGTTGTCCGAAAGTCGGTCTTGTTGCGAGGCGTTCAAACAAAGACACGAGGCCTGGCGTGAGAAGGTTGGCTGGACTTAAAAGGCGCCAGGGGTGGAGGGCGAGGCACCTCGGCTCCCCTTTTCTGACGAAAAAGCGAAGGTATCGAGAAGGCCACAATCACTTCAAGAAGAAAGTTAGCGGAAACTTTGCTGCAGGCGGAAGATCAGGCTGCGCGACTTAGGAGTAGCGCTCGAGAGTGGCTACGCGATGCGTGAAGGCGAGGACTTAGAGCGTGGCCCGGCCCCAGGGCTCGACTTCGGCGGCGTGCGCGCGAGGCGAGGAACCCAGGGGGTTCGCGGCTCACTTTTCTTGCTACATCGGGTGCTCAGGGATGATGGTTCGCTCCGGGGTGGCCTCGGGACCACTCTCGGCGCCCGCCGAGAACCATGGGGTTGGAATCAGCCGGGACCGCACCCCCTTGGGGAGCTCAGCCCTGGCGGCAGCCGTACCAGGCGTACTCAATCAATTCTTCAAGCTCCTCGGGCGCATCGGCGACCCCATCAAAGCATCTTGGCGGCTGCAAGGTGGCCGGTCTTGTTCTCGGCGGCGATGAAAAAGTCGGTTGGCGAAAGATTAGGGGGACTCACCGGCGCTTCCCCGGCGCTCGGCGCCGATTGCTCTTAGCCACCTTCGGCCTTCTTCTCGTCCTCACGAGCGAGCCTTCCTCGGCCGGCTCGCGGCTCATTTGAGCACGGTTGGCATCATGCGAACGTCGCCGGGCGCGAGGCGGGGTGATTCGCTTGTCACGACAATCTCCC
>JADLZK010006712.1:0-14882 GCA_015847255.1 Hyparrhenia diplandra
GAGATGAGGGAAACCCATAGGCCATCAGCTACTAGCTTGGGAGGACCCCACGGAAGTAAGTACCTACCTCCCCCTATCATTTTATTTTTATCTCTTATTTTTCATTTTCATTTTTTAAAAAAAATGAAAAGAACAAAAAATATGATTCCACTTCAATATGTAGTATAAGGATGCTTAATTTCTTCCAAGTTGAAATGATGAATAGTTGTTCGCCTATAGTTCAATTTGCACCTAGTTCATAACATTGTATTCCCAATGTTTAAGCTTATTGGCTTAACTTGTCTTGTCCTAAAACTTAATGATTTGTGGGTATGCAAACACATGATTCTTTCTAAGCTTTGCCTGGGATATGATATGGTAAAAAATAGAATCTACTATGATTTTGTTCTAAGAGAGATTCATCATTCGAGAATAATTTCCAAAATTCCTTAATGATCAAAATTCTCATGATAGCCTATGTGAGACACTCGGCTATACGCTTTTGATCAAGATTCACATTCACATTGCCAAAAATAGGTTATGGGCTAAGCTAGAAAAAATGGGCGGTGTCCTAAAAAATAAAACAATGGGTACTTCGATCTCCGCAAAAAAAAAAAAAAAAAAAAAAAAAAGAAGAGAGAGAAGAATAATGGACAAGTGTCCGAGAGTGAGTAGAGGTCACTAAAAAGAAATAAGAGCTAGCCCATACCTTATCAAAAAGAAATAAATTTCACTTGCACATCTTGATCAAGGCTTATGACTTGTTTCTCCTTATGGTTTGCACACCTGAGATGATTTAAGGAATCATTATGAAAATCTCTCGCATGAATGATCAATCAAAGAATGAATGACTAGTGTTTCTATGAAAACCGCTCTATCTTGCAATAACCCAAGAGTTTGGAGAATGTTATAAGCCCCATACGCATTTAAGTAAAACAAGGATAGATAAAATGCCAATTTATTTAAAAACAACGGAAGAATACTTTTATTATGAGCATGGTACATTTTTGAAATATATCGGCATTGTAGCAACTCCCTCGACAACAACCAAACATTTAGCTATTTGCTCGACGAGCAAAGGTTAAGCTTGGGGACTTGTTGGGTCATTATCTATATTATGCCAACCTTTTATCCAATTCATGAGAAAGGGGCAAACTTATGTTACATATACCTTTACTTTTGTAACCTGCTCCATTTGTACTGTAAAAATTATGTTTTGCGTATAAGAGTGGGAAATTTACAAAGTCCAAATAAATTAGAAAGTGTATTGAATAAAAGACGCTTAAGGAGTGGATCAATCAAGAGGATCAAACCCCGCTGGCGACAATTTTGGCCCATGCACCATCATAGGCCCAACATTTGAAGGACAAAACGCCAAGAAATCAGAGAAGGCCGGAGCCGGGAGGCCCAGCCTGTCGTGGCCGGGCGCAGCAGTAGGGCCGAAATTTTACAAAATTTGCCCTTTCTTCTCGGCGGTTTGGACCGGTCTTCACGCGGGCGTGTTGCATGCGGTGTGCAAAGTTTCGTTGCCGCCAAAGAAGACCTCGGCAAGGAGAGCCCTCCTTTCACTTCTCCCTCCACTATATAAAAGAGAGGCACCCCTCACTTGTAAACATACACATCCACACACACACAAGCATTCACCACCATTGTTTTCACTCACACACCCACTCCACCACTCACACTTAGTACACATTGGAGTAGAGGAAAGGAGCTAAGTTAGAATTAGAAGGGAGTGAGAGAGGAGGAAGTGAAGAAGAGGAGTATGACCCCTCCGCCTCGTAGATGGAGTTCAACCCTTCTGGCCCCGCCTCCTGATTTGTACCTCTACGGATCATCCTATCGTTTGGAGTAAGAGGTCCGCGGTTCTAATTACAAAGAATTATCTTCGAAAGTGTGAGTTATTACTTTAATTATAATGTCACGGGTTCGCTGTTTACTACCATCGGTCGCAGATGCTCTAGTAGAGGACTCCTCGATGAAGACGGGATGTTCCCCGCCGACGCTTAGAGTACGCGGATAAGTAGTGTAGACATGGTGTTTCAAAACTACGACACCCCTCGCTTGCCAATCACCCACGTAGTGAGGTAGGCGCGTGTGGTCTGAGGCTTGACCTTAGTATTCCTCCACGCTCGGCCGCGGCGGTAGGAGGTCGGACCCCTTCCGCGTATGAGAGTGAGAGTATTACGTGAACGTGATAAGAAAAGAAGTAATTTGGCTTTAGGATAACTGCTGTAGTAGAAACTCACTACCCGCCTCACCCTTTCCATCTTCATCCCGTAGCTAGTCAAACCTCGACTTAACACCCGCTCTCGTGGAAATCGATAACCTAACACTTTCGGGTGAAGTGCTACAACGGTATTTCCGCGGCGCTTTATGACTATTCTTCGACGCTTAAGAAACACCAACACCATGGTGGCCCAGTCGGGCCGTCTCCGGTGTCTTCTAGTGTCTTCTAAAATATTTTAGTTCACTTTTCGGGTTGAAATTCTCCATTGGTAAATCCTCTATTGTTTGGGGGTTTTCTAAGTTTTCCCGACATTTACCCGTTAAGTCCCCGCCAAAAGATATAAATCATCAAAACTCGTGGAATGCGTTAGTAAAAACACCTATTCTATGCATTTATTCTTTTATAACCTTATTATATGTTTAGTTGACACATAAAAATAGAGCTTAAGAGGTGTCAACAGCGTATCCAGCGCCAGAGGGCCTCCAAGACCGCTACGAGGTCCGGGAAGGGTAATTTAGCTGCCTAGCCTTACCCGCACCGCTGACGGTCACTAACGCATACATTTTAACGCCAACATTCTACCAATAAGGGGTTGAAACTATACCTTACTACACACATATACATTTATTATTGACATAATTCCACTTGTAGTGCCAAAATAATATTATGCAGGACTTATATAAAAACCAAGTGGAAAATGTACCAAAAGGCTTCCCTTGAAAGTTTATTCCCCGAAGAACATCAAGCCTAAGGGAGAAATGGACCAAACAAAGTGTAATCGGGCCGAGCAAACACCGCCATATACATCTTTTCAGTCCAAAGACGCTACGCTAGAAAGAAAGCCCGTGGACGGGGCCTGCCAGGGTGCGCGCTACCACCGGGTGCGCGGCCGCACAGGGCCGGGCCTGCTCGGGAGGGGAGGCGGTTTGTTACCTTCCATAATCGGCGCGCCGACGTTGGTTGGTCGGTTTAGCAAATTAGGCAGGTACCAAGGTCGGCTTGCCTCTTCCATATATGGGGAGGGACATTTAATGAGCCCCTCTCCTCTGTCACCTATAAAAGGAGGCCCTCTCCCTCATTGTATACACACACCTCACAAGAGAGCTACTCTCTCCTCTCCACTTCTTCTTCTTCCTCCTCCTAGTAGGATTAGTAGTTTAGGATGTGGAGCTAGGCAAAGCTACCAAGGAGGGCTTGGCACCTTTGGAAGATGGATTCCGGGAATAAATCTTTCTATGGTATTCTTCCAAAGCCTTGCTCTTATCTTATCTTGATTGTGCATTAGGATTAGAGTCTTCATGTTATTTCTAGGCCTCATGATTTATCTTATGATCTAACATGTTGTTCTTGACATGATCATGACACATGGACTAGTCTATAGTTTCTATGTTGTGATATTGTCATATAGAACTTTATGCTTAAACCATTCATGCAATATAATTGGGTAGTGTCGTGATTGTGTCAATGGCGCTTGTTGTGTCCTTCGAGCTTGCTCGTTCTATTCCGGCCCATCCGTAGGGGGTAAACCATGGGGACATGAGTAGTGTCCTAGTGCTTGACGCGTGTGTCCGGATGCCGTATCCTTCAATATGACGACATGCCACGCGCTGAGGGGGTAGGCGGCCGGGTCGTGGATAAGCCTTGGACCGGCCCCTTTGAAATCCCCACGCTCAGATGTTGTGTAGGAGTCTAAAGTGCCTTTTATTGGGCGTGATGTCGTGAAGGTCTCCTCCGTCTAATTTCATTCTCACCCCACCTCCTGCTCATGCGCGTGTTGCCCGACTAGCAACTCCGTTCTATGCACACTCATGATTAGAATCAGATGCTCCACTTAGGACTTTATTCCTTATTTATCTTTATCCTTGAGTTTGGCTTGAGTGAGTGTGTGTCAAGTTATCCCTTTATCGCTCCCCTTATATCCCCTCGTATGAGAATTGGTCCATTACATAGTCATGTTATCTTGTTCATGTCTCTATTAGATCCTTTTCCACCATGCCTTCCTTTTGGGAAAAATATAAATAACGATACCCTCAATATCTCCTGTGAAATGCTACAATGATAGATCCGCGGCGCTATGATGAATATCTTATTTGGCAAAGATCTATCACCGCTGGGATGTACCTAGTGTTATCACCCCATGGTGGTTTCACTTAGGAATGTCAACGACGCATTTCTAGGTGCCAAGTATTAGAGATGGGTTCTAAAACCTATTTCTAGTGATTTGCTTTTAAGAAATGCAACAAGCATTTCTCGGCGCCGCTGTCTGGGAAGGCATTGGTTTTTTTTATAAGGCATCTTTTTGAACATGTTCGCCATGATAATATGCATGTGTGCAAGGACCTTGTTTATACTGTGTTTATCTAAAAACAAAAACCTTTTATAAAAAGAAAAAAAAAAAATCTTTTATAAAAAAAAATCTTATAAATAAACAAGGACATGTTATCAAGTTAGTATGCACCTTGAGGTATTCTTGTCGCTAACCATTCCGTGTGGAGACTAAGAAGAACAAAGGGGCACACCATGCTTGAAAACATGGGGCTACATCAATAAGAAAAACTTTGATGCTCCCGGGCGGAGGAACGCGACTCAAAAGGAGACCTCGACCTTTGCACACTGACTTTTCACGAAAGTCCAAGTGAGAGGGAGGACGGTGATAATATCAAGTTCCATGCATAAGGGGTCATAAAAAAAAAGAGAAGTAAAAAAGAAAAAAAGAGAGATGAATAAGAGTTAGCCTCCCTTGCTATAAAAAAGAAAAGAAAAATATATATAGAAAGAAAAAAAGAAATAAGAGGAGAGAGGAGTAGGTTGGCCCCATATGGTCAAAGTAAACAATGAAGACACTGACTCCACCCCTTCATTGCTTCCATGTAAGCAAGAAGGGATCTTTTCTCCCAAGACCTTTGTTGCACGGGTGAGTTTTGTCTACCTCCCTCTCCCAGATGAGGAAGTCATTACCAAATCAAGATCATCACGCTATCGATGCAAAGAATTATGAACTCTATCCCCTGCTGGTCAAGTACACTCAGCACGCAAAGGTCCAATAAAAAAAAAAAAAAAGGAAAGAAAAGAAAAAAGAAGGTAAAGGAAAGGAAGAACATCCTCCTTACACCTTTGTGACCACTGGGGCCCATGGTCCATATACACTACCTTGTGTATCACCTAAGCCCTTGGGCCCCACCGAGATGGATCATCAAGTTACCACCGCGGAGTTTCAACATTCCTACCTTCATGCGCTGTTGGTACATACACACAAAGTGTATGCAAAGTAATCGATCACCAATTCTTTTTACTCATACTTATCTCCATATAAAAAAAAATCATGTTTTCTTTTGTTTATGAAATATGATCCGGGTTTGATGTATTTGCATGTCGCCATGCGATACATCCATAGGTCTTTTAAATCAAGCATGGTGCTTGGGTTAAAGTTGGACTCCTTTAATCAAATATCGACAAGGTGTTGAAATTTGATTAATGAACCTAGAGTCGACGCCATAAGCATTTGAGTTATTTCATGATGGAGATAAAGCAAGGCTAGACTTACATTGCATCTTTTTATCTTAGCCTTGTTTGAGTTTAAAAGTTTGGTGAAGCTTTTTGTCCCGCTTTATAATAAATTTCAAAAAAAAAAATCTTGAACACCTAGCTTGCTCAATGCTCCTTCCCAAGATATGCTTTGAATTTTGGTAATGGAGGATGGTAAGTCCACCGTGAATCTACCATATACTAAACCATGCAGAAAAGTCAAAAGCACGGGGTGAAACCCCCAATCCGATGAGCATTGAGCTAGCTTGGGGAGGACCCTACCAAGGTAATGAGAAACCTACACTCTCATCCTCCTCGCCCATTACCTTCCAAAAATGTGTTTTATAAAAATTTTATTATCAAAATAAACAAAAAATATTTACTACACAAAATCTATAAGTAAATATTTTTGAAAAACTAAAATAAAAATATTTATAAATAAAATAAATTCTTCTATGAAAAAAAAAAAGAAAAAATATTTTCCTAAATAAAACATATTTTCTAAATAAATTTTAGTATATATATATATAAAAGAGAGAAAACTATAATCATTTTGTTCGGGCCTTTGCAATGCCTTTTTATCTCCATTGATGAATCTTGTTTATCAATTCATGCTTCCTTTTTCTATACTAGCATGTTATGGTTTGGGAGTGGTGATCATTCATATGGTGATCATACTTCCATAGATTTTTTTGAATTGAGCATGGTGCTTAGGTCAAAAGTCTACCCTAATCGTGATTAGACATGGAGTCGAGTTTGATTATTGGACCGTGAGTCGCCAAAGGTAGGATTTGTAGACCATATGGACTAACCCCTACAGAATTTATCAACATCATGAGGGTAAGTCCAAGAGATGACAATGGAGATCGTGGTTGTTTGGTGGACCAAAAAAAGTAATGATAATAATAAAATAAAAATAAATAAATAAATAAATAAAACAAAACCTTTGAAACCCCAAGAATGGTTGTCCCGCTCTTTCAAGATCATCACAAGACAAGCTTGGGGAGTTTCGGGCACGCTCAAAAGACGACATGTTAATCGAGATCCATTCATATGCTCACAAGCTAGCAACGTTCATAAAACCTAAGGTAAGTCAAAAGCTAGCTTGGGGAGGACTCCCACAAAGGTAACTCAGATCTCACATTCCATTCGGTTATTTTCTTATCTTATATGAATGATGAGATATGAGAATAAAAAAAAAAAAAAGAGAGGGAAAGAAGAATGAAGAGAGGGATATTTATTCCACTCCATATATATGTGTTGTAGAAATGTTTAGTTCTACCCTCGTTTGAAATGATGAATAGTTGCTCGCTTATGTTTTTGCCCGCGTCTAGTTTATAATTCAATTTCTCTAAAGTTTGGGTTTAGTGGCTAAGTCTAAAACTCATCCTAAAAAAAAAAAAAAAAAAACTTGATTCATGTGGGTTGCATAGGCTCTATCTAGTCTAAGTTGTTGCCAAGTATGATATGGTACAAAATGGATTTGCTATGATTTCGGCCCAAAAAGAGAAACTTGACATCCGGGAATCTAATTAAAGAAAAAGAGAAATGATATGGGCTATGCTAAAAAAAAAGGAGATGAAAAATAGACATGTGTCCGAGGGCGAGTAGAGCCTACATCTCCAAAAAAAAAAAAAAAAAGAAGAAGAAGAAGAAAGAGAGGAAATAAAAGACAAAGTCTAGGGCTGCAAGTGTTTCCACCTCTCCAAAAAAAAAAAAATATATATATATAGCAATACTTTCTTAAAAACAAAATAGAACTTAAATAAATAAATCCCTGATGAGAAAGTTGATCAAAAGGATGAATGAAAAGTATTTTTATAACCGCTCTATCCGCAAATCTTCAAGACTTTGAGAAAGCTAAAAAGCCCCGCTACGATGAAAGGTAATAAAGGGTGAGAAAAAGATGTGCTATTTTATTCAAACTCTAGTAGAAAATCTTATTATAACCCTAGCACTTGAAAACATAATCGCATAGTAGCAAATCCCCGACAACAACCAAGTACTTATCTTTTTTGCTCGAGGACGCGCAAAGGGTAAGCTTGGAGGAGTTTGTTGACGGTCACCACTAACACATTTTTTAACGCCAACATTCTACCAATAAGGGGTTGAAACTATACCTTACTACACACATATACATTTATTATTGACATAATTCCACTTATAGTGCCAAAATAATATTATGCAGGATTTATATATAAAAACCAAGTGGAAAATGTACCAAAAGGCGCCCCTTGAAAGCGCATTCCCGAAGAACATCAAGCCCAAGGGAGAAATGGACCAAACAAAAGAACCGGCCGAAAGCAAACACCGCCATACAACTTTTCGTGCCTAAAGACGCCAAAAAGAAAGCCCAAATTCGAACGGGCTCCAACAGGCGCCACAAGCATCACTGCGCGCCGCACCCCCGCCGAGGCGGGTCGGGCCCAACTGGAGGCGGTTTGTTACCTTCCATAATCCGGCGCTGTCGACGCTGGTTGGTCGGTTTAGCAAATTAGGTGTGTACCAAGGTCGGTTTGCTCCTTCCATATGGGGAGGGACATTTTCCACGAGCCCCTCTCCTCTTACCTATAAAGGGGAGGCCCTCCCCTCATTGTATACACACACCTCACAAGAGAGCTACTCTCTCCTCTCCACTTCTTCTTCTTCCTCCTCCTAGTAGGATTAGTAGTTTAGATGTGGAGCTAGGCAAAGTTACCAAGGAGGGCTTGGCACCTTGGAAGATGGATTCCGAATAAATCTTTCTATGGTATTCTTCCAAAGCCTTGCTCTTATCTTATCTTGATTGTGCATTAGATTAGAGTCTTCATGTTATTTCTATACCTCATGATTTATCTTATGATCTAACATGTTGTTCTGACATGATCATGACACATGGACTAGTCTATAGTTTCTATGTTGTGATATTGTCATATAGAACTTTATGCTTAAACCATTCATGCAATATAATTGGGTAGTGTCGGATTGTGCCGAATGGCGCTCTCGTTGTGTTCTTCGAGCTTGCTCGCGGTTCTATTCCGCCCATCCAGAGGGTGGGGACCATGGGGACATGAGTAGTGTCCTAGTATGCGACGTGGTGTCCTGGATGCCGCATCCTTCGATATGACGACATGCCACGTTGAGGGGGTAGGCGGCCGGGTCGCGACAAGCCTTGACCGGCCCTTTGAAATCCCCCACGCCGTGTTGTTGTGTAGGAGTCTAAAGTGCCTTTTTATTGGGCGATGTTCGTGAAGGTCTCCCCGTCCACTTCATTCTCGCCACCCTCTCCTCGCGCCATGCGTGTTGCCCGACTAGCAACCGGTTCTATGCACGTACCCATGATTAGAATCGTATGCTCCACTTAGACTTTCTTTATTCCTTATTTATCTTTTATCCTTGAGTTTGGCTTGAGTGAGTGTGTCAAGTTATCCCTTTATCGCTCCCCTTATATCCCTCGTTATGAGCATTGGTCCATTACATAGTCATGTTATCTTGTTCATGTCTCTATTAGATCCTTTTCCACCATGCCTTCCTTTTGGGAAAATATAAATAACCCATACCCCAATATCTCTCGGTGAAATCACTAGTAGGAATGTTGAGATGGGTGACGCCCCTTTGGTCACTGAAGACGATTTAAACGCCATCGTGGTCATTCGTGATTTCCAGCCAGTGACGATTTCTAAATCGCCAAAAAGGTCGCTGGCCACATTTTCATCATTCAGATTTAAAGAGACAGCTTTCGGCCATAGATGTCTTTTTCCAACTGCGGACGATTAGCGCTTCGCCATGGATGGTTTACATCTATGACGATGAATTTTAGTCGCCGTAAGAACCTTTCATTTTCGGCCATATTCTTCCGCCTAACGCCCGCCTTAACGGGCGCTTTTTGTAGTCCGGGACGATCCGTTATCGCCATTACTGTACCGCTTGTTACCGTCGGACGCCGCTATACCGACGTGGCATCTAACGTGGATGCTAACGCGGCATGGCAAGTCGACACGCGGCATGCTAATTTGTTGCCATTTTGGCCATAGAAGCAATTACAAATTCATCACAAAAGTAATTTGTCGATAGCATGATTTGCAAATAATATTGAAATTACCAAAATGAGTATAAATTAATAGATACAGATTCATTGACAATGCAACTTAGACAACAATACATGACTCAATTCACATAATAACACACTTGAGATCACATTCCAACTAAGTTCACAAAACCATGACGACATAAAATAAAAAGGTTGCCAACCACAAACAAACATGTTCTCCCTCTCGGATGATGTGCTTTACCAATTGCCGACGAACATCCAATCAGCCATAGCACATGCCCCAGACCCAACCCTTGGTCAGCTAATTAGTGTTGCACACCTGAAAAATCAAGCAAACACATAACTAGTGTGAGACTGAGATAGAATATACATTTAGAAAATAGGCATTGCAAAAAAGACAAATAAAAAAGTTTAGGCCCCAAATAATTTTCATGCATAACATGGTTCCTACAAAATAGCTAGCTGTTCTGAAAGCTCGCATTCATTTGAAATGGTAACTAACGTGATTTAAAAAGAAATAAGGCAAATAAAAGCACATAATAATTCTAGTATTCTCATGTTGGAGACACATCAAAACAAGTGTCGCTTAATCAGTTTCAGCCAATCAATTTTCAGCTAATTATATTTCAAATGGAACAATATTACAGTAATAGTTCAGTCAGAGAAAAATGCAAGTATATATTTGCACAATTGCATCGGTCATTTACAGATAATGAAATAAATAAAAAAATATTGGTTTAACTGCACATCAGAATTACCTTACATTTCTTTTTCTCTTTGCTGGCTTCCTGCACAGCAGCCACGAGTGCACTGCAAAATTGCACCCCTTATCATCTTTTTAGATGGTCAGTTTCCACATGCTGCTTCTGGCAACTGATGCTGCATGCGTAATAGTTTTCAGTTATCCAGGCACGCAAAAGAAAAATCAGAGTTCCAGCCGAGCAGCAATTCAACTAGCAAATGGCAGTCACTCTATAGTATGTTCCAGAAATTGATCGAAGAGACACTGCTCCAAAACCCAAGGCGGCAGTGGCGATCCTTGCCACAACTAGCAACCAAAGCAGCACACAAAACCATCAGCGTACACCTCCCTACCATCTTCTCTAGTGCCGCTGCTGCTGCTACTACTACGAGTCACATCTACTAAAACACCAGCGATACCTGCGGCCCGTTGGCCAGGGGCGCCTAGCCCTACAGCTGGATCTCCGCCTATGTTACTCCATGACCGAGACGCAAGTCAGAACTTTTCAGCAGTAGGGAAGAGAAGAGGAACGAGGATGGCGACCGATACATACCTTGCATAGATCATGGATGGCGGCGTCGTGGCTCCGGCAACCTCCGCCTGGCAGCCGACGTCAGGCACACCGCGGCGGCGACGCTCGCCTCAGCACCCCCACCGATGGCAACTGAGTACGGAGTTGGTGAAGGTCACCGCGGCGGGCCAACGGCGGATGATACCTCGATCTGTACGATGGCACATCTGCAAATGAACAAATGGGGCCGTGGACCATGAGCACGGATGTCAGTGAGGGAGAGGAAGGCATGATTCAACCTCGACGCTATCGGTGAGGGAAGAGGCAGGCAAGGTCCACCGTCGGGGGATGGAGGATGGAGCCGCGAGCGAGTGGGGGATGGAGGCCGGAGGCCAGAGGGATCGCGACCACCAGTCCGGGCCGGGGAGGCGCCGATGCGATGCGGTTGTGCGGGCGGGGGCGATGGCGGCGTGTGGCAGACGAACGGAGATAGTGGAGCTAGGTTAAATGAGTGGCGTGGGGGCCTAGATAGTGGGCCGGCTCTCATGGGCCTTTTTCTTTTGCTTTTTGCTTTCTGTTTTTCTATTTTTCCTTTTTTTTATTATGACTATGAGAGATGTTTCTAGTTGTAAAGAATATACAACAGAATTCTATCAAAATGATTTGAAAATTTTATGAGATGATTTTGGAGCAAAAAATATATTGATGTGTAAATTTATGGAATTTTTCTGACCAAGTTTACATATTACCCAATTAATTGTCTGAATTATTTAATAAATAAATATTAAAATATCATAAAGTGGCTAGAAAAATCCAAGACGTTGCATAGCCACATTATTTTAGTGTATAAGCATCACCTAAAAAAACTCAAGTGATTTCAATAAAAATTTGTACATCCATCACAAAGGCATACATGTCTCACACTTGTCATTATAACTTAGTTGAGAGATGTTCATCCTTATGTGGGATGTATAGTATTTCGTTTCTCCAAATCATTTCAAATTTTTTTGATGCTTATGGATCCAAACTATGATGTTCTATAAAGTTATGGATTTGTCTGACCAAGTGTGCCTACATCAGAATTATTTTGTTGTTTAATAAAGAATAAATGTTGAAAAGCATAAAAATAGCTAGAAAAATCTAAACCATGCATGGGCCTCTCTTTGGTGTATTATGTTGACAAAAAGTTTCAGTTGATTCTGAGAAAGTGGTGATACAGATCCCCATAAAAGCATATATGTCTCACATGCCATTGCCACTTAGTGAGAGATGTTCATGCTTTGTGGATGTATAGTATCCGCTTCTCCAAATCATTTCAAATTTTATTGGGATGCTTATGGATCCATAGTATGATGTTGTGTGAAGTTTTAGAATTTTCGCACTAAGTTTGCCTATTACCGTAATTATTTATTGAATTACTAAGGAATAAATGTTGAAATACCATAAACTAGCTAGAAAAAATCTAAAAACTTACATATCCACTTTATTTTGGTGTATAAGCATCATATAAATATTTCAAGTGATTTCCCTAATAAAGTGTTAGTGCACATGACTCACAAAGGCATACATGAGTCACATAATCATACAAGACTATCTCGAGAGATGTTCATGATTATGAATCCATATATAGTACTATTTTATCAAATCATAGATCTTGATAAGTTCTACAACTCTTGTGTCTATGACTTTTTAGTTGAAATCGTTAGTCGCTTCAAATATCAACCTGAAAGTACATATTGTATTTTTTTATATAATGCTAGTTGATAAGACTCAACAATACATCTTTTCTATCCTAGTGGTTAAGTTGATTGTTGCCAACCCGAAGGTCGTAGGTTCAACTCCTTAGTGTACTTTTTATTTTTTTTTTTATTTGTCTTTTTTCCTTTTTACTAGCAAATATGCCCTGGCGTTGCAATTGAGGAAAAAAAAAAAAAAACTACATAATATTTATGAATAATGATATGATGAATATGACATCCATAATAAAAAATTAATATTAATAATAACATAACAATACACAATTAAATCTTTTTTAGTACAATGCACAAATAAGTCTTTATCGATATAATACACTATCTTGTTTTTTTTTCATAACTAAAATCACATAGAAATATCTAATCATAGACTTTCTTTGTGGACCTATAAAACATATCTATACCTAATAACAATCTACGAATGACTCATGTAACTAGACGGGGTGGGGCTCAGAAATAGTTTTTGATTTGTGAAGGAAAGTCACAATCACTTGTGAGGAAGTATATACGCTAAATTGTATCCACTATCTCAATTGTGGCCGTAGCTCAAAGGTAAGGTGAATGGTTGGGATGCTTGAGGTCTTGAGTTCAAACTTGTATTAAGCACTTTTTTGCATTTTGTAAGATAATTTCATGACTCATTAATACCATATCAATCAAAGAAAATAATTAACAATGAAAAGTTAGTAACATGGTTCGGTTTGGCAGAAAAAGGGTGAAAAAAAAAATATGACAGAAATTTTTGTTTGGCATATTTTGGGTGAGATGGCACGTAATTTGAATGAGATTTGTTGAGATTTTTCGAAGAGAAATGAGTTGGAAATAAGAGATGCTGGCTGCTGCATGCTGCTCCTTTTACATTCCTTTGGTCGTGCTCGCATTATCTAAAAATACGACCCGGCCTACATGCGCTTGCTGCAAGAATAGAGAAACGTTGTTTTTTTTGAGAATTACACAAAGATAACGCAGACGCCACAACACGCACGCATACTCACCCCTATGAACACACGCACGTTGTAAACCCTACCCCCTATGAGCACCTCCGGGCGACCGGCAAAACCGCAGATCTGAGATTCTCGGTCACCATAGGCCGGGTTGCCGACGGAACGCCGCTACCACTTAATGCATAACGCCGTAAATCCTTGGGAAAATCCCCAGAAAGGTGCGAAGCACCAGGATTTGAACCCGTGGGTAGCGCTCCACCGACCGCCCTACCATCGACTACAAGCCACCCGGTAAAACGTTGTTTGTCGTGTGAAAGTAGGGAGCAAAGCAAGACGCCGTGCATGCCTGCTCTTTAGACGTTGCTGCCTGCCTGGCCTGTTGAGGTGCCCGGTGAGAGAGCAGGCCTACCTGGCCTCGGTCGCCCTCAGCTCGTGGGCCACGTGCTGCCCATTGCCGCTGCCGCTGCTTGCTTGGGCGAGCTGGGCTGCTTTGGGCCATCGCTGTTAGCCACGCGTCTGGCCGAGGTCGCATTTGACAGCGTGTTCAATCTATTCACCGGAGAGGTCTTGTATTTGACTTCAAGGATCCTGAGATATTTGAGGACTCTTGTGTTTGGGAAGACAAAAGGAGGATCGGACAAGGGATCATTCAGCCGTCTGGGACACGGGAAGGGCTCAGGGCTGGACGAAATTTGAGGTAGACGACGACCAAATTTTTTCTCGCTTTAATAGTAGGTATAGATTACTAGTTTAATCATACATGCACCCATGATTTATTATTCAACTTACAAGTAGAAAAAAAATCATCCCTTCAACATGAAAGGTCATGTAGGTGCTGTGGTAGCCCCTACTTGTGCGTACTACTCTGGTCGCTGGTTCAAGTCAGTAAAGAGCAATGTTTTTGCCAAATACAATTTAACAGTAGCTCAATCGCCATCAGGTGGGACCCAAAATCGCCACGCCGACGCAGTTCTGCTCTCAGAAAAATTTGGAGCAGGTCATCCTGGCGCAGGCCCACAAGCCGGCCAGGCCGTGAGTCGCGGCCCACTGCGGCAAAAAAAGGTGAAAAACAGCCACGCGATCGCGATGGGTACACGAAACATCACAATATGAAAAATGCAAAATCTATGACGCATCTCCTCAATTGTTCTCAGCGGACCTTATTTT
>JADLZK010006713.1:0-63122 GCA_015847255.1 Hyparrhenia diplandra
CATGTTGAGGGCTTACAATTATGTAGATATCATATTTACCCCTAGCCAAGAAGGATCGCAAACCACAAGGGTGTGCACATGGGCTACCAGGAAGGGACGACGCATGAGGTTGTGTGTGTGAAAGAGGATGGTTGACG
Organism: Hyparrhenia diplandra; assembly: GCA_015847255.1. Taxonomy (NCBI): domain Eukaryota; kingdom Viridiplantae; phylum Streptophyta; class Magnoliopsida; order Poales; family Poaceae; genus Hyparrhenia; species Hyparrhenia diplandra. Next base: position 138 of record JADLZK010006713.1, read on the forward strand.
TGTCGGGAGAACCAAGAAAAAAAGAAGGAAAAGTGAGAACTAGAAGAGATGTAAGGATGTTATATACATGTGAGCATTTTTACCTACTATCGAGTTGTTTTTTATTACGGTTTAGTAAAAGATCCTGCTCCATCAAGAGAGCTATTTGTAGAGTTGAAACCAAAAAAAACGGCTTCACTAATGAAGTAGAGTTGTGCCAAACAAAATTGAGCCTATCTATTCTACATACCCCCTTTGCAGTGTTGTTTTAGGGTGTACAATGGACAATATGAATTAGATTTTTCACTTTCAACAATTAAATATAGCTAAAGGAAATTCAAATATTCGTAGCCACTTATATACAAATCATATATTGTTGCTTTGATTCTTGAATAATTATTTACATATCCTACACGTTCCATGGTAATACAAAATAATAGTATCTAGAAAAGGTCAAAATGTCTTATAGTTTAGAACGCAACGAGAGAGTAGTAAGTTTATCTTCAATAGAGGTTTAATTTTTTTATAATTGACTATTTTCATTTAAAAACACAAGGTATACAACTATATTAGCCTCTATTAATGCATCAATACACACTTCTTCCTCTAAACTCTTATGATAGACTAGATTGATAGATGGGGAGCTCCCAACATAAGAAACCCTAACCAATACAACTACGGTTAGGTCACCACAATTAGGTGTTAGTAAATTTTACCATTGGTATTTTAGGGGTTTAACCAGATGCATGGTTTACTTAATGTTATTGTTAAAAATAGAAAATATGAGTCACTTAGAGTCAAATAGTGGTTTAGAAAATCCTTGTTATTTACCATTATGATGCAAATATGGGTACTGAAATTGACAGAAATTATATTTTGTATATGTGGATATTAGGGCTTATTTTTACGTTAATTTCGCAATGTCAAAGGCGAGAAATTTATATGAATATTTGGGAGTTAGTTTTGGTTACTTTTACATGATGTTAACAGTGGAAATTCTAGAAGCACATTGATTTGTCTATTGCTACAAAGTTACAAACAATGACATGTTTCACATTTTTGAGATAACTTTAGAACTCTCTGTTTTTATCACGGTCCATGAAACTAACAAGAGGCTTCAAAAGTGGCTTGCATATTTAGTATTATTATGTTGAGATAGAATATACGCGGATCGAATAATTGGAAATTTAATCTTACTGCACGGAAAGGTAACCCATATCTGCTTCTTCTTTTTTTTTTTTTTGCTGAATCTTCAAAAGACGATAACAAGTAACCACTGCCACTTGTACTAAATATCAGACCACATGTTCATCAGTTCATGAGCACAATGAACTAGACATGGCAGCACCAGTACTAGCATCAGTTACACGCATGAGCATGGCACGGAGGTCAACCTATAATGGGGCCAATATCACACGACCTCTGATCATCAGTTTCTCGTCACTAAACACCAATACACAGAATCGAAAAAAACAATATAGGCAAGAAAGGCTAAAATATCATATCTTGACAAGCTTCTTCGCTGATCATGGCGGATTTCAAGGCCGAGAGGCCGCTTGTTGGGAAGGCGGGAAGCGGTAGAACGGCGGCGGTGGCGCCGGCGCCGGCTCGTAGAGCGGGAATGGCAAGAACGGCGGGCGCAGGAACGGCACGAGCCAGCTCGGCACCGGGAACGGCCACGGGGAACGAGACGGTCCCGCCGGCGCCGGCGCCCGGGACCCTGAACGGCGGCCAGAAGAGCGGCAAGAACGGCCAGAAGAAGAGCGAGGAGCCGAACGCGTCGTCCCCGTCCCCGTGGCCGTGGCAGAGCTTGCCGTCTCGTTTGGCGGGGCGGAAGTTGAGCGCGTTGAGGTTGAGGAAGCAGGCGCTGGTGGCGCGGGAGCGGAGCGCGATGTGCTGCGTGGAGCCACCGAGGCCCGGGACGTTGCAGGCGGCGGAGGAGCTCCGGACCAGCGTGGCGCGGCACGCCGAGCGGACCTCGTGGCCCTCGCGGCACTCGAAGCCGTCCACGGGGGCACGTCCAGCTTGTACACGCCGTGCTGGTCGGTGGTGCGCTCCGCTTCCAGTGACAGCTCCTCCGACGACGTCGAGTTCACCTTGAAGCTGCACTTGATCAGCACCCTGGCTCCTGCACGCACACCACTCCGTTAGCCCAATCATGTTTTGAGCCAGATGTCGGGGATGGTATCAGTAGAATATCGGCACTCCCTCTGGGCACAGAAACTGAAAAGGTGTCATTTCGAAAACTCACAAAATGTAAAATTCACCACTGTATTCCTTCCAAAAAACAGAGATTTATTAGAGTTTATATGTATCATCTATATAGATCTAACAGTGGATAGTTTGATTACTGATCACATGCGCTTATTAGTACAGTATTTAGTTCAATGTAAAGATGAAGCCATGGCGCCAGTTGGGCTTCCAAAATCTGAGGTACGTGTATAGGCATGCAGAATTTCTGGTCATAGGCATGCAATACTTTGATGACAATTCATATACACAAATGAACTGAATATCTGAATTCTGAAGGCCTCTAGGTCTCTAGTTCATGGCGACCGATATAAAAACCCAGTTATTCAGTGAGGCACATTTCAGCTCGAGGCAGTATTACTGTATTACCTATAACTTACAGTGCATAATGAATTTGGGGGAACAAATGCTGTTCAGAATAGATGAAGTAAATAAGTGCTTGACACTGAAAAACGAAACAAAACTGTGAATTCGATCTTCTATTTACCTGGTGGAGCTCATTTACTAGTTAATTGAAGTCATTTTGGGAATTGACAATTTGTATGTGACACACGTATGCCAAGCTTCGAGTGGGGCTCAGAGGAAACTTTGGTTCAGAAACACCCCGTACAGAGGATGAGCCAAAAGCTCAGAAGCTAAACTACAATTGCGGGTTATGGCCTTAGTCCTTTTGAGAGTGGAGGCAGAAATGAGCCAAAAGTAAAGAACAATCCATATTTGCCAAACCAACTTTGTCCTGATTAGCCACACAGAGCAGATTGATGCAAAATGTTTATTACCTCCTCAGTACATACAAAAAAGTGAAAACTTTCTTGTGGCAATGCTGAGAACTATGACAACTCAGCATAATTGCATATATACCAGTTTCTTGCTGCATTAAAAAATAAAAATGACGAAAAAAAGAAAAGATGACAGGGAAAAGGTACTGATGATCCTCCAAAACGTGTCAATGTATTGTAAGAACTTGTAAATCTACTGCAGAGAACAACCTGATGTGGAGAGACATTTCAGAGCTAGCTAAGCAGTCTTGTACTGTAAACCAAGGGCGCTAATGGATGTGGGGAGACAATGCAGGATGAGGCAACGATCAAGGGCGGTAATGGGAATGCAGAAACCGTATAACTGGTAGCATCTGCACTCACCTTTCAAGAAGAAGCTATGCTTGGAGAAGGTATTGTTGGAGCAGGCGTCGCAGTACACGGAGCCAACGACGGTGATGTTGTTGGGCCGCAGGAACTTGGCCTCCGCGGCACTGAGCATCAGCATCAGCACCAGAACACGGCAGCCGGAGCCATCATCGCCATGGGTGGGCTGCTGCTGCTCGCCATTGCGGCCATGGTGGGATCGGTTGGCGAGCTCGGAAGAATAATCACCGAGGGGACAGCCCTCAATGGAGGCCAGATTGGAGACAGAGGGAGACGGGAAGCGAACAAGCGCATGTGAACCGGGGCTCTCTTGGACGGGCGTGTGGGTGTGAGACATGGAGGAGATGGTCGAGCACTAGCCACTCTGATAGTCTGATGTGTGGTCTCCTCTTAATCATCTTTACCTTTATTTACCACTGTGGCAAGTGAAAGGGCGATGAGGAAAGGAAATGGTGCATGCGCATGTGGTTTTAAGTTTTGTTTCTCGGACTGTCGCAGGATCACTGTACTGTACAAATGGAATACAAACGTGGCCAAAATAAGGTCGGCTGATCTATTTATGTGAATTATGCTGGTCAAATTTACTAAACTTTGACTAATTTAAAGTAACTAGTATTAACATTTATGCCTCACCAAATGTTTATTATGAGAATGTATTTCGTTATTAATCTAATGATACTTATTTGTATTGTAAATGTTAGTAGTCTTTTCTAGAACTTTGGTCAAAGTTGAAATATGACTTCTCGACTGCCTTCTTTTTTGAGATAGATGGAGTGTTTTTTTTCTTAGTTTGAATGAGAGCTGAGAAAATAAAATAAGTGTAATCAGAATAAGCTGAATAAACGTGTTATTTGGTTATTGATTTCAGCTTATTTTAACTATATAAACAGCTTATAAGTTGTATATATAGTCTCCCTCCAGTGCCTCCACTAAACAGGATCATAGTGGTGGTTGCTTAAGCGACTGGACTGCAAAGGGCCGAACTGTCTACCGGTTTGACTTTCTGGATTCCTCATGGGCCGTATCCGTGCGCAGCGCAACGAGAGGAGCGTGCAGCCGAGCACGCACCGGCACGGGCGCCGCGCGGATCAGCGACCGTACCGTGCAGATGCTGCCGCGCACGGCAGGAACGCACGCAGACGCCGCCACCCCCGCTTGCCGCCACGGGCAAAAGCAAGCCCAGATCCGCCGCGTTAGGAAGCGGAAGGCCGCTGGCCGCAGCCGGGGAGCCGATCAGCCGGCTCCTCGCGCCCGCCCGCGTGCCCGACCCAGACGTACGTTGCGCCTCGCGACCCGATGTGGCGTCCCGTGAGGTGCCGGCGGGCAACAGGACCGTGGAGCCCGGGTCGCTGCTTGGGTCCGTGTGTCTTGCCTGGTGGAGTGGTGGTCTCCGGAAAGAATGAACAGGCACCGCAAAAGCACAACCCATGCCCCAGTGACGATCAATCAAGGGGCTGTTCTGTCCTGCTACCTGCGTTGTTCCAGCGTTGGTACAGAACACTAGTGTAGTACTACCATTCACGCACAAGGACAACATTCGTGAATGCAATGCAAGCTTCATCTATTTTGTTGCACAAACAAACCACCAGCAGATTAATTAATTCGTCTTCAATACAAAGCAAGCTTATAGCTAATTAGCAATTAAGAACACACAAATGAACCATTAATAAAAACAAGACACACACGTACGTACGTACGTACGTCTCTCTCTAGATCTGTAACCGGCAGTGATCAGTTAATTGAATCTACCGAGCCATGCATACTAATCCAGCTAGCAGGGCGCAGCTGAGGCAAAGGTCAGCCATGGTCAGACGGCCTTGACGCCGCCCTTGCGCGGCGACCCCCATGGCCTCCCTCCAGCTTCTGCAGCTCGGCCAGCACCGGGGCCGCGCACATCGGCAGCACGGCCACCGCCCCGTGGGCCGCCAGGGGCAGCTCCATCTCCGCCTCCAGCTGCGCCACGCCCGCCGCCGCCGTCGTCGGAAGCACCACGGACGACGCCGACTTGGGCTTGCGGTAGCAGCAGTAGAGCACCATCTGGATGCACCCGAAGAAGAAGCCGCCCACGTTCGGGAGCTGCATATGCGTGTGTGTGTGCACAGCGAACAACAACACGTATTTCCATCAAAATTGCAGGCCTGAAGGGTGACCTCATCGATCGTTTATGGATCGAGTCCTATATATATATATTTAATGAATTACGTACCGTGACGTAGGGGTCCTTGGTGAAGAGGCCGTACAAGAACCAGGCGACGGCGCTGAGGGTGAGGAAGAAGGAGAGCGTGAAGGGCATGAACTCGGCGCTCTTGGTCCTGATCACAACAAACTGCATGCAAATATTTACAAGTCAATTCACATATATATATATATATATGCGTACGTCGAGCTAGCGATCGATCGAGCTTACGATGACGCTGAGCGGCGCGACGAAGACGGCCATGGAGAAGGCGAGGCAGATGCTGCCGAGCACCCTGACACGGTGCGGCTCCGCGACGAGCACGACGGTGACGACGACAATGAGCGACAAGGCGGCCACGTCGAGGAGGAAGAAGAAGGCGAGCGTCCGCAGCCTGGCGGCGCGCGGCGCGTAGATGAGGTAGAGGAGGATGTAGGTGGCCTCCACCACGCAGCCGAAGGCGTTGATGCTCAGCAGCGGGCTCGAGTTGGTCTTCACCAGCGCGTACAGGATCCACAGCGTGCAGCTGAACAGAGCCACCACGTATGGCACCGAGCTGAAACCCTCCGTCGACTTCTTCCGGTACACGCGAAGGAACGTCGGCCTGCAAGTGCACGCACATGTACATCATATATACATATACATAGTGATTTTCAGATCATCAATTAACAAGCTATATATAATAGTTACAGTAATATATAACAAAATGGATTAATTGTGTTTCAGCAGTGGTCAGAACAACTCTTAGTGTAGATCGATCGTATATGTAGTGCACTTACACTGGTGCGAGGAACACCAGGAAGGAGATGATGTTGCCTGCAGGAAATTGTCAAAGGAAGAGACGATAATTTCTGTCAGTAAACCTGTAGGAATGTTTTCAGTCGATGTAAACAGCAGTGATGAGCAATCGTTTTCAGTCATCATGATGCTGTGCATGCGAGTTGTGTCCTACGGTGAGCAATTCAGTATTGGTGGTGAATAGGCAGGAGCGTACGTATATACCTAGAATGCCAAAAGCAGCGACCCATGGGTGCTCCATGGAGAAGAGCCCTCCTGCCATTGCGACGGTAACAGGCAAGCCGAAGCCCTATACACTCGTGTGAGAGCTAGAGTGAGTCGAAGCCGGTCTCTGTTCTTCTCTTTCCCCTGCAGGAAAAGATCAGAGACCAACTGAGCTCCTACAGCTACACCACTACACACTACTGCCTTGGTAACTCGTGTACCTGTGCGAGATGAATGGCATTGTGCAGGGAACCAGTGTTTATATAGAAGAGCTTTGGGTCCCATTAGTCGCCACGTGTATGTGTTACCTTTACCCATTTAACCGCGCACTCGTTATGTGTACTGTACTAGGCTGGGGTAGTGGGGTTGGATATGTAGTGATACCGGTTAGTGTTACTGACGACAACATAAGAATACTAGTAATAATTTTTGCTCACCATTTGAAAATATAGGTTGTTTTATAGTCTTGTTGTTTTGTTTGTTAACATTCTCAAATTTTGACCAAATTTATTGTAAATATATTAACATCTCTAATACTAAATTAATATTATACCAAAACATATTTCATAGCAGGATTAATGAAAATAGTTCAATGTTGTGTTCGGTTTATGCATATTTTTATAATCATCATCAGAATTTGAGAATTTTGAAATGGCTTAAATTTGGAACAAAGGGAGTACTCGCAAAAAAAAAATGAAGAGGGAGTACAATAGGCAGTTTGTATTGTTTAAGAGCATCTTTAGTGATACCTCCAAATGTCAAATGAGGTTGCCTCCATTTCCAAAACCCCAAATTCTATGTTCAATTCCACTTGTAGCCCCAATTTTATAATGACATTGGAACCCTCTATCTTCGGTTTCCTTGTCCTCTCCATCACTTTTCAAGGCATGTGCAACTCTTTTACTTCTCATAGGTAGGCAGCCCCGAGCAGCGCCACCCTTTAGGTTTTGATACCACACCACGCAGCGGCACCCCCTGTAACGCCTCATCACATTGTCATGTTGAGCACAAGACTCAAGCAAAAACGTGTACCCAAGAAGGAGGGGCACCCCTACGCTAAAGTTAATGGCAAATACTAAAACTAGTGCACAAGGAATTCCATAGAAGGAGGCAACATGCCACCATCATGGGTGAAGATGACGAGGAGGAGCAAGACAAAGGGAAGGACATCCGAAGTCGAAGGCTTTGACATTGCTAGTCATGTGAAGAGATGTGCAACAAGGGTCTTGAAGGTGCCATGCGTGGAGGGGTAGATTCGCTCTTTGTGTTATCTTGGGTAGGGCGGACCGCCTTCCACCAAAGGATGGAGTGCGGTGGTTAGGCAATGCAAGAGACTATCAACATGGGGTAAATTTGAAGCATATGTGCGAGATAACAAAGACTACAAACACATGGAGATGGCTTGGGAGCCTAAACACCCATGGTAACATGGGCATTATGGTAATGCCCTATTTCAAGGAATTGAGTAGGACCCTACTGAAGTGATTTTTTTTATCTTAGCCCCCTTACAAATAATTGAAGGGTGTTTAGGGGCTAGAATATGAACCGGCAAGTATCTTTAATAGGGTATTTGTGATTTTCATGTGATAACATGTCCAATATAACTCTCATTTTTTGCATTGCTAGTACACAAGGTTCGAGTCTCATAGATGCAAATGGGGAGCTTGGATGGATGCACCTCAAAAGAAGACTATGTGGATGTAAATATGAATCTAGAAGAATTATTATCGGTAACCAAGAAACCTCAAATAAATGAAGCCCAAACATAGACTGCAAAGAATTGAGCAAAGTTGTTGAAAATTGTGGGTAGAATAGATGAGTAATAGTCATACCGAAGAAATTCACATTTTAATCTAGAGCCAACAGTACGTAATAGAGTCAAGACTGTGGAAAGATTTTTACTTGATGACCCGTTGCTCGCGTGCGAACACAAGATATTATGACTTGTCCTATCAAACACCCCATACTATGATTGTTTAAGCTTTTATATAAAGTGGTGTGCAAGGGCTTGACCTATTATTTGATCATGTGTACAACCTAGCATGAGGAAAGTCTAAGTCTAAATATTAAAAGGTTCTTGTCTCCAACTCCTACACACACCCAAGTGGCCTCCCCAAAACCATACACACTCACACTTGCACCTTCGTCACCACTATTCTCGCCAACGCACTTTGTAGGTGGTGAAAAAATGCTCTCTTACTTCCTTGTCTCAAGTATCAATGGCCTGGCCCTCCACAATGTATCTCTTAAGTAATGCCCAAAATAGGAGAGAAGATTCTCGGGCGCCCCTCCCCAATCCTAGTGAGTGAAGCCAACTCCGAGCGAAGTCTAGGAAAATGGAGAACAACATCGCTCTCTTACTTCCTTTGTTTCAAGCTCCCCAATCCTTGTCTCAAGCTCTCTTACTTTCTTTCATTGGTGCCCAAACCATAAAACAATATTTTCTTCGACTCCATCTTTGTACCTTTGTAGGGGTAAAGAAAGGGACCGGCCCCATAAAGAGATGTTGAGTGTTGCCCACCACTATGGCCCTGTCCAAGAGTGATGCCAAAAACAAGAGGTGGGACCCTAAGTTTTTTGGCACCGCTATACCATTGTGGAGGGCCTTAGGGTTGAATCTTAACTACCTAGTGAAAGAAAAACATACAACTGCTTTCTCTCTCTCTTTTGCAACTGGGCTGTCCCTGTTCGTGGACAACAGCTAAACTGATAGTTCTAAATTTTTGGAGTGTAGTTAATAGTGGATCGAGCTAAATGAGACTATATGGGGTCATGGTATATGCATTTTAAATTTATGCGAGCATAGATAGTTGTGGCCTACCTCAGGCCGGTCAATTTAAAACCTTGCTAACAACTAATAATGCATCTCTTCATTCATAAGTGACAATTTACAAAAAGTTGATTGGTAAAGTCTATAAAAAATCTGGCACGGGAGAAGACAAACCGAATGGACACTTTTACTAGGGCTAGACCTCTAAGGGCATGGCCTAAGGGCATGGCCAATGGAAGTAGTGCTCAGTGTTAGACCTAACTTAAAGTTGCAGGCCACCTAGATATTGATAGAACAAGGCAGTTATACTCTCAACCCATGCAATACTTCTCTTTATCTATCGGGTTCAAAAAGATGTCCAGTGCGCAGAGGCAAAGGTCGACAAAAGTGATAGCATCTTGTAAGCCTCGTTCTCCCATTGCACACTCCATGTGCTGCCCAACTTTTTGTCATCAGGCGAGGCAATAGACGCCTCTCGCAAGAGACCATGCAAGCTTGCTTGGGCTACCGCTTTGGCTGGCAGAGATCAAAAGGTGCCTACATGAACCCTGGGGGGCAGCACGCCACGGTGTCGCGTTGGGGCTGGCCTAATCACTGACCGACACGTATCCACTCGCCCAACAAGTTCTTTTCACCGGCAAGAGACCGAGATGACGAAGTTCAAAGTTGCTTACCCTACGGGTCAAGACGAAGTTCAAAGTTGCATTTGATTTATGGATCCAAAATTTGTTGTAATCTGTCTTAGTTTCTTTATTTTCTTTGTCTCCTTCTTCGTTTCCTAGAGCTCGCGCTTTTTCTCTTGTAACTGTTATTTGTAACTCCCTTTGGACTTCGGTTCTTTAATAAATTTCTGTAGGGGCTCTCAGCCCCTCCAGTTTTATAAAAAAAAAAAGAAAAGAAAAAAAGAGACCGAGATGACGAACGGCCGTACGAACCGGAACCGCAAAAACACCCTCCGTTTCTTTCGCTGGTGAGTACTGAGTACGTACGTGCGGCCAGGGTTAGCCCTTTCCCTTTCGCTTCATTTCACGCATGTGTGAAATGTTAAAGAGACTCAATTGTGTTATCCATCGCACATGCACGTGTGCCGATGTGTATGCATGCACGGTTTGGTCGAACGTTTGATACGCACTTTGCCAGTGCGAAACGATATGCATTTTTGCTTTACCCAAGTTCTTACCAGAGCCACTGATGACCGGTTAGTTTTATGTCAGCGTCGTGGATTCCTAGACCTGCCTGATCAGACCCTTGCAAAGTTACAGCTGCATCGCAGCCCGTCGCTCGCAGGCCTCCGGTAGGAATGCACGCATCACGCGGGATCAACGAGGCCCGCAGCCCGGCAACGGAGGAAACGGAGGAGGATCCTTTCCTCCTCCGAGGTGACAAAAACAGAAATGCGTGCCTGACTCTGCCTACTGGTGGTGCTCGGTTTTCACTGGCTGACTGATCGAGATCCGGGCGTCCAGCTGCTAGCTGCCGCTAGTGAACAATAATGCAGCGCTGCCGAACCGCGCTGAGAACGGAAAATAAAGCCGGCGAATAAAGCCGGCGAGGGTAGGACACGCAAGGACGAAGTGCTGTGCAAGTGCCTGCCGGCTGCCGCTGCCCGAGTGGAGAAGACGATCGTGCTACGCGGGGCCGAACGACGGGGAGGGAATAATCTTTGCGGCTTTGCCGGCCGGCCAGCACCGAGCACGCATGCGGCATTTCCTCGAAGGCTAGCTAGCTCGGACGGGAGAGAAGGCTGGGTGCGTTGCGTTGCCTTGGTTGCATTGCATGCCGCGTGATGGAATGGAACTCCTGGCGTCGGATTTTGCTGTTGTGCAAGGATCAATCAGAGCAGCAACTCAGCAAGTTGTTGGTTGTTGCAGGATCGATTTGGGGCGGCAGCGGCACAGCAAAAAGCCCTCGCTCAACTGATGAATGCTGAGGTAGATACAGCGCGTCACCTCGGAGGTGCTTGGTGCTCGATCTGTTGCGTGCTTCTCCTCGTTTCGTCTGACTCAGACTCGACCATCTGTATCTGTACTGTACCTTCTCTCGCTGCTCACTGCTATTTTCCATATTTCAGGATGTTTGGAATTGCGTAGTATTATTGCTTGCGCTCGCTATTCAGGGAAGTCTAGGACGTGCTCTATCGCATGAAAGTATGCACCATGTATATGTGTGTATATGTGTAGCATCTGTCTACTAGTAGAAGCGTAGGAAGGGATCGTAACCACAAGTGCCTCAGTGCTGCTCGAGCTGGAGGCCATTAGCCAGCGCACTTGTGGTACACGCTCCTGTGGCCTACTTGTGTTGTGTCCGGACAGGGGAACAGAGATTCCATCGTTTCTGAACATTCGCACTGACCATTTGGGTGTTCAGCAACCAGGGACGTTCGATTGCGCTCGACTTCCCGTTAATACAAACTAGGCCTGGCACCAGCTGACATGCTCACAAAGTCACAATACAGTGAACAGAAAGCTCGTGCGAGTCCGTTTCGATAGGGTGCAAATTTGGAGCAAGTGAAGAAACTAGGATGCACGAAAACCAAACATAACAACCCTTCCTACAAACAATTCCAATTTGCAATGACATATTATCTATATACAGTGGATAATCCAAACAACTAAGGAGTTAAGGAGCTCTTCTGTTATTTTTTTTGCTTAGAACACCAAAAAGGGAAGCACATCAGAAGAACTGATGCGCTCCCAGGACGCTGAGTAAGAAAGCACTGCAGACGTATATCCTAGGTGGAGTGAAAGCACAGGCGCACACAGAGAACACACAAAGGTTGATTCTTGCCTTCTTCGTTGGTATTAGGCAGCTTTCAAAAAAAGATGCGTCAAGACATGGAGTGGCTTGCTAGTGAGTTCCACTGGTTGTGCCATGGACACTGCTAATGGAACCCCAGTAAGAATCTCCGGTTCCCATCTGCACAGCAATGCTGTCCATGGACTCCGAGGTCCCGCTTCTGTGACCCCCAACTTGATCGCCCTCGAATGCACACCAGCCCTCCCTTCCACAAGCTCAGGAAGGGCTTCTCTGCTCAGATCAGGGGATGCATGGGCTACTCTGCCTTCCTTCTCGTCCAATAGACCGCCTAGACCAACCTCCAAGTCTCTGATATCAGCTGCTGACCTAGGTTCATCCCATGACACTGGCTTCCTACCCAATTCAAGTTCCCCAACAGGTTTACCCATGTTTGGGCTCATGAAACCCCTTGCTGGCGCACGTGATTGCTGTAAACCTTGCTCCACTGGGACCCTAGCTCGGAAATTGTTCTTGGAAGGAGGGACTGCGGTGCAGAATATCTCCATGAAGTTGTTCACGATCCCTCTATGGTACGGGTTGGCCCGCCGATCATAGCGATATCTGAAGTTCTCATAGGTTGTCTGCAAAGGATAGGAAAAGTGATTACAGATTCCTAGCAATATATTTACGAGCAAAACAACCAATTCCTAGCAATATGCTTACTAATGAAAACAACTATATTAAAATTGAGAGGGTACCAACCTGGTTAGTGCTCATGAGATAGAAATGGAAGACAGATAGACCACCCACAAACCATACACAGATGAAGCAGTATATGATCAGAACAATTGATGCTGGTGTCTTCAACATTGCTTTCCAGATCGACAAATGTTCTGCATCTCTAATCTTCACAATGTACACCCAGCAAAAGCCAAATACATAGAGGCACAGTAATGTTGTAGAGAATACAAACATATAGAAGAACCCGATAATTGCGCTGCAGCAGATAAACATGCAGTTAGCACCAAAATAAGAAAAAAGATGATGTTAATAACAAAGAAATCCACTAAGCAATCTGCAGATAATGAATCTGGATGCAATATCAAAATGCTGAGATATATCTTCAGATAACAATACTGGATGAATATTGAACTGTTGAGCAGTCTTCTCATCACTACTGGATATAAGATTAAACTGCAACGCATATTGCAACAACAATGTTAAGGTATTCAAGGCATTCCCAAACTTACCAATCCTATGCATTGCCCAACCCAAGGGCAGTGGTGATCAAAGCGTTCCACACAGTTATTACAGATAGAACAGTGTGAGCATCGAGGTGGTCTGTACAGCATGCAGGTGTCACAGTACTTGACCTTCACAATGACCCCATTTACAATAACATCCTTTGTCCGTGGCAACCGCAATTGTTGTGGTGTTCGACCATTTCCAGCATCATTGATCATATCAATAGCTTCAGGTTCAGGAGGATGGGTGTTACGAGGCACTATACCAGGATCTCTACCAGAGGTAAGAAGCAGCAGTGTCAAATCCTGGAAAACAAAAGAAATAAGGTTCAGTCAAAGAAAGGAGTACAGCAAACCACAGAGCCTCACATTGTTGATGGATTAATTTACTCATTAAGGCCTTGTTTGGATGTTATCGTATTCATCTCAATCCACTGTGTTGGGGTGAATTGGGGTGTAATTTAGTTCAAGTTCCACTCCAATCCACTCCAATACATGTGGATTCATGTGAATCCGACTACATCCAAAACAAGGCCTAAAGCTTATTATTACCTTCAATGGTAACCCTAAAGCATAAATAATCTTATTTGCTTTGAGGTTTTTGATGGTCAACTAAGTAATATAACCTTTATCTTTGCACATGACATGTAAATGCTATCAACCAACAACAGTAATGTCTCCATAACGCAGCCCAATGTGTTTCTCAGGCGCTCAGTAAAACTTCTATTGATTTTGACTCATTCATTTGTTGCTTAAACTGGGAGAGTTGTTTCACATTGCTAACATTTAACAATCGATTACAGTAAAGTGGAAATGGGTCCAAAGAACCAAAATTCATGTAGGACAGACCAATCACAGAGATACTCACACCACTCCATGAGATTGGGATGCAAAACAACCACCATTCCAATGGTGGATATAGTTACAGCTTCATCTTTTTCCAGAATTTTTAAATTAGTTGTAAAGGAAAAGAAACTAGTTATACTACAGAAGGTTGTCTGTTTTAATGGTGCATCACCTTGTATTAGCATCATCTCGAAGAATATTCAAGATGAGGCCAAGCTACTGTGCATGGTAGAGGTCAAAGTGCTTAGCAGTTTGCGGCCACAATGCCCATGTTAAGGTCACTAGTTGTGGTTACATTTATTTTATAAAGCATCTTGGACTCCTTAATATAAGCAACTAGTATAGGACGAGATGAAAGGGTGATTCTTCCAAAGTTTACAGATATCATAATCAAGACCATCTCCAGGTATTAGTAACTGATATAACTGCATCCATTTAGAGTTTAACAACCTAACATCACTATTTGGGATCTAAAAGCTCACCATCACAAGGGTTCAACTGCTACAACTCTGGAAAAATTGGAATTCGAACATAAGAAAATGAGGATTAAATAAAATATGTGGTAAGACAACAGATTTATAGGAATGAGCTGACATTAAAAACAAAATGGACCACCCCATGTATTAACAATTTGCTTGCTGTACACTGCCATAGTTCGTATTTATCTAGAACATTCAATTATCAAGCAAGAGAACACGTTTATAACTGCCATATGAAATAACCAACTGCTGACAAGCTTCCACAAAATTTCTTGAAAAGTTTAGAAAGCACAACAACACTTACGTGATATTGTGAAGACAATCACTATGACCATAACTGAAACTCCCCAATGATCAGGAAAGTCATTGATAAGATGTCTGGCCACAAATATACAGAAGACCACCACTGGTGCAAGAATGAGGAATATGGTGAGGAACAAGGATCTCACATCAGGTCCAAATATAAACCGCCTTGCAAGAAAAACTCCTGAAAAGAATATCAGCAAACTTAAATGGCATTGCAATTGTGGAACAGATGTATAGTATAAATAAAGCATCATTTAGCACATGAAGGCGTTGAGTTTGAGAACATTTCATCCATCAGATACCAAACAACAAAAATATCCACTCAACACTTCAGCTGTAAAATCTGCCACTGAAAATGAACATATAATACAAGAAAGATACAAGGATATTGTATAAAAGCAGAAAATTATAATGAGCTAAAGAAGTATCAGAACATGTTATAGTGTAAATTAGGATTCTGTTCACAGGGAGGATGTGCTGGGCAGGCTGGCAGGCCATATATAATGCTTTCTGGAAGTTAGCCAAGTAACTTCTCTAATTAATTGTAAAGTTGAAGCCGATTTGTTATCCAAAAAGCCAAGGGATACTAACCACTGGCAGGGAAGAAGTTGTGCCTAATTACAGAAAGAAATTCAAATTACAGATGCTTCATAAGAATTGCATGAGGAAACACATCGCCAGTGAGCAGCTGACAATAAATGTTAAGTCTCAGACAATAAACGTACTGTGAGACCATCTCAAAAGAAGCCCCAATAGCTAAATGAAACAGAGTTCACAGGCTATAATCTGAGAATGAGGACTGGTACATATCATTGATTTAGGATGTCAGCTTGCACGAAAAATCTAGAGTATCTGAATGGGTGGAGAAACAGAAAAAGAAAAAGGGATGGACAAAAGGAGGTTCTGCATGATAAAAGAAGTCCCCTATCACAGCTTATTTAACAGATGGTGAGCTCAGGTACATACATCAGATTATGAATGGGTCTGCTGTAACTATGCTCAAGGGCCAGTAAAGCTGACTCCATCTAGTAGTTAAGTTTCAAACAATGAACAGATGGTGATTCCCCATAGGTGAATAAAAAGTATCCCTCAATGAACAGGTGGCGATTCCCCACAGATGAATAAAAAGTATCCCAGTTCCCCTAAATAGACAAAAGTTTTTTTTTTTTTTTTTTTTTGGGGGGAGAGGAGGAAAGGTATCCCTACTCCGTAAATAGCTAAAAGGGCATTTCTATAAATTAGACCAACATCATCAGTACCCCAATGATTTTCCCCAAAATGGTAGGCATGCACATCAACCTAAGTATTTTATT
Source organism: Hyparrhenia diplandra (assembly GCA_015847255.1). Classification (NCBI taxonomy): domain Eukaryota; kingdom Viridiplantae; phylum Streptophyta; class Magnoliopsida; order Poales; family Poaceae; genus Hyparrhenia; species Hyparrhenia diplandra. The sequence continues at coordinate 16,384 of JADLZK010006713.1, forward strand.
ATTCGGCTCAATGCCTCCAAAACCATATTTTTCCACCAAACACCGAAACCTGATTGACATGCCACAAAGAGATAAACCATCTGCACCTGATAAACTAAGTGTAGTGTGTCCAATAAAAAGGAAGCCTACCTAGTTTCAATCCATGCTTCATAATTCATTCCAGAACTGTTCAGAAGTTACATCAATCAAAGTAATCTTTCATCGCAAAGAGCTATTATGTCCAGCCCAGACTGATCAGTACACTACAAGTGTGAAAGACAACTGTTCTACTGGATGTTGTCAGCATATAATGTTCAAATTAGATAAAGCATGTGCTCTTCCTAGTTTGGATCAAGATTTCATGATTCGTTCCAGAACAGTGTGATAGCTGCAAGAAGTCCAAAACCTAAAAACCAGTGAATTTTGCCATTATGCAATCTACTATGGTCACACTACTTGATCAACAGAAGAAAATACAAAATCATCTACGATGCTCGAGATTGCCCAATCTTGAAGTGCTAATCTATAAGGAAAATCAGACAGATGGATAGCTCTTGGTGTTTGCCAAAGCAAACTGGACTGCCATATGAGATAAATGGAAACTAGATTCCAAGCTGGCACAACTACGAAGGCACAGAAAGTTGTTCACCATGTTTGGTATCATCCAGTGGCATTTTCGCGATTAGGTAAACACTAAAACATAAGTGGCAACAACATACTCAATCCACAATTCTTATCCACTGAAGTGACTAAACCCCTACATTTCAAGCACAGGATCACACAGACCGCAGGCACCTGAACCTAACGCACAACCGGCAACATCTAATTTTTTCCCACCAATCGCATCAGGGACCCTGCCGTCATCTCACAAAACCCTTGCTAGCCACCGTACGACCAGATCAGATGCACTGTTCACAGGCACACAAAATCCAAAACCAGGAGTTACAGAAACAGGGAGAGCGAGAGCTTACGTTGCTTCCTCGCCAAACTTGGTAAACCCTAGGCTGCTGCTGCTCACCGGCAGCGCCGGCTCCCCGCCGCCTCCGGGACGGCGGCCCGTACATCTCCAGCTCCTTTCCGCAGCACCTCCACTGAGCCCGAACCCGAACGCTTTCTAGCTCAGCACACAGCTTGTACAGCCTCGTCCTCGTCCTCCAGCGCCCCTCTCCGACCGCGCAAAGCAGCAAACTCCGAGATCTCCCGACACGAGCAGGCGCACCCAACGCGCCTCAGAGCCGCACCTCCGGCGCTCACGGCCGCCGTCGAGTCGTACCGGGGTAGTAGAACGAGAAGAGGGAGCGCGGACGATGCGATGGCGCGGCGGAATGGCGAGGCGAAACGGCGGATGTGCGTGGAAACGGAGAAGACAAGTCCTCGCTCGAGGAAGGAAGTGGGGTGTGGGGAGCACGCACGGCCTGGGACTGGGGTGGGGGTACAGGGGCGGCGTGCGCGTAGCAGCAGGCGGTGTGCCACCGTGTCAGCAAGTAGTGGGACCGGGAAGTTTATAGCAACACAGGTGGGATCCACTTGCAGCGGGCCAGTGCGCACGTTCTGCGCTCGGATATGGAAAAAACGAAGAAAAGAGAGAAAAAAGAGGGAGAGAAATCGTAGGAGGATGATGGGGACGAACTGCGAGGGAGGATCCTTCCTTGACTTTTGATCCGTTCCGCGAGCAGTTGGTGAACGAACGGGCTGAGCGGTCCGGGAAGGCGTTCTAGCGTTTGACCGGGTTTAAGCATGGCTGATCGGAGATTTTGACAATGACACCTGAACCCTTTGCGGCGTGGTGTTTTCTTGACACTTGCAGGATGCAGCTCGGATTTTGTCAACTTTTCGTTACGTTTTTTGTTGAAACTTTTAGTTGAGTCAGATGTCGATGATTGGCCTCGGATCACCTGCGCGTTGAGAATGTGTCCTGCTGCGGCTGCCTCGGCTCCCAGAATACTGCAGCTACCTCCTTCGATAAACTTGTTATTATTTTTGCTCTTGGGCCTCCATCGGCCTAGCCCGTTGAAGCCTAGCCCGAGCCAGCTCTGATCCAGAAGGATGCCGATCGCGCTCAAGTCGGGCGCAACTTCACCTCAGTGAATCAATCATGGATAAAAAAATGTGCTATTGATTAGCCACGAATCGATCAATGGAAATTAAATTAAATTAAGCATGGGAGAAACAATTTTCTTCCTCATGGAAAGTATGTACTAGGATGAATCTCGTGGATTAAATCTGGTAAATACTATTGAATGAAAAAAATCAAAAGAGCAAAACCGAGGCCCTCAAACTTGGAGGGATGATGCGATGCAGCCGAGCAACGGGATGGTTGCGTTTTGTCTCCTCGAATCACGCCTGTCGCCTGGAACGGGCTCGAGGGACAGCCGCCCTAATGAAGGCCTGCAGCGGTGGCGTTCACTTCAAGGTACTGCGCGTTCATCGAGGAAAATCAATCTATTATTAGCGCAATCCAAATATAGATTAGTTTGGTCTAATCTGAAGGCCAAATGATTTTCATCATTGGCCTTTTCTAGAGTCCATGCACGCATATGCTGATGTAGGGCGCGATTAATCAAATCCGATCTGATGATCTTTCTCCAACGTAGAGGCTGCCGTGGTGCAGGGCTTGCATCAGCCGTCGCACGCCACGCCGCTCCACCAGAAGGCATCAGCCGTTGCATCAAAGACAGATCGAAACAAAAAATAAAATCAATTCGATGATTCAGATTCATAAATCATCAACGAATTTAGAACTTATCACCCAGTTGGAAGAGCTGTTGATAACGTGTTGAGAATCGGCCTGTTCACGGATTTTCAGATCCGTTTTCCCGTTCCTGATCAAGAGAGAGGCGTGTAGAGATTAAAGATTGATCCGTTTTCCTGCCCAATCCGAAGAATGGTAATGAGAGACAATAGATGTATGAGGGAGAGTTATCTTTTTCATTAGTCATCGTAGCTATACATGTAGTCCATATATAGAGATAGCGCCAGGGCTATATGTAGCCTCCAAGGCTCACCGTATGGTATGAGCCCACCATTCATACAGTGAGGATTCTTAACACCGGGAAAAATTCCTGTAGCGGCAGCCGCGGTGGCTCGAGCCAAGTGCGACATCTCGTTCCTCTTGGACTTGTCCCTGATCCCATTTCAGGGAGGAAAAGGAGGTTGCCCCGGCGAGCCACGTCATCAAATGAATCGGAAAATGATGTCAGAGGCTGAGAGCCCATGCAGTTGGGCTCGTGGTCGGGTTTGATGGGTTCAGCTAATCGTGACCCAAACAAACTAAATGGTAGAAAAATAATAATTATTATTACCTTCCTTCCAGAAAAAATATATAATTGAACATCTCGAGAAGTTAAACATCACGAATTTTGACTAAAATTATATGAACCCAAACAAACAAAATGAATAGGAAAATAGTTAATTACTATTACTCGATTCGATTTCCAGAAAACATATAATTTTCGCATCTCGAGAAGCCAAACATCATGACTTTTGACTAAAAATTATATGAAAAACAAATAACATTTATGAGACAAAATAAATACCGTTATATTAGTTATCAAATATATTTCTAAGAATAAATTTATTTTAAGACACCAATGTCTTTTTTTTTTTTTTTTTTTTTCACGCCGAAGCGCGTTTTTCATTAAGTAGATAGAAGTTTTAAAAATATAGGAAAAGGGGCGGCAACCCGCGGTTAGCGAAGCTCCACCCCAACAACTCACATGTGGTTGTGATTATAAAGAAAACAATAGCGACCAAAAGCAGAACCGCGTCAAATCCTAGACCTCGTCCTAGCCACCATCAAGTCTAGACCCAAGGCAGGAATGTCGAGACGTCCTGAAGAATAGTCCAGAAGGCCTCCTTCTTCCGTTCAAAGCGGCCGGCGCGTCCCGGAATCTGGCATTGAATTTGCTTTCTGACCAACAAATCAAGAGCATCCTCCTCAACTTCCTCACCCAGCTTCCTCAATAGCACGATCCCGAGCTTGCCTAGTGGCGTTCGCCGCCCGCGGCAAGGCAGCAATCACACAGCCTTGTGCGGGTGCGTGACTCCGCGTCCTAGAATGGCGCAGCTGTGGCCTTCTCGAGGAGAGGTGTCTGCAGCGCAAACAAACCTCTGCTCTAACTCCTCCTGAGCTGTAGGAACGTAGACCATAGTGTAAATGAACGAGGCGTGGCGACAACGCCGCAACTGCTGTAACAGCGGGAGAGGGCTGAATTGCAGCAGGCTGGCGAACACGGGAAACAACCTCAGCCGCTTTCAAACGACACCAATGTAAAATACCTTTTACTATAAACTGGTCAAAAGATAACATAGTTTGACTGGACATACTTCCCAAATAATAATTGTATGTTTTTTGTCGCGAAGGGAGTATTTAATAGCCTGTTTTAAGATTCACACCCCTTGTTTAGTTGTATTCAAAGTTCCAATTTTTTTTCACTCTCTCCATCAGCGTCAATCTAGGGACACATGCATGGAGCAGTAAATGTAGATTAAAAACTAATTGCACAGTTTGGTTGTAAATCACGAGACACATTTTTTGAGAGTAGTTAGTTCATGATTTGATAATAATTACCAAATACAAATGAAATTACTACTGAGTTCAAATTTAACATTTTGAATTTTTACATCTAAACAAAGGGCCTTTTTTAAAAAAAAAAGTGTACGGTAGCCGTTGCCGTCCATGTGTTTCTTATACTGTTTTATTGACCAATTTAATTGTTTGACCGGGACGCATCAAGTTTATTCACGCTGGAGCGTTTTCACTACACGCAACAAGTGAGGATCCCACTTCCCTGCTCGGCCACACAAGTCATTACACATCAGCATCGCCAGGCTACTGACATGCCCTTCCATTTCATTTGGGTGGCCCAGGGCCAGAACGTAAGATGTGGTTGATCTGCGTTGATCGGCAGTGAAGTGGTGGATCGGGTGGCTTGGCGGCAGGTACCCAGGCGAGTTCATGAGACGCGTGTTGCGACTTGCGAACATGCGACGCGGGCACACATGCAAACATGTGGCGCGTGGTGGTGGACGTGGACTGGTGGATCGATGAGTGGGAGTGTGTTAGCAGCTTCCATCTACTGTGGCCGACCGACAACAAAGCAGCATCGGGCCGAGCCCATCGCCAGGACCAGAAGGCCCAACACGAGGTTCCTTGGAAATGAATGGGCTTGAGTTCGGTCTACGCCTGCGAGCGTGCAAGGGAAACCTCCTGTAATATAAACAGAGAGGTGAGATAGAGAGAATCACTTTTTGCGGACATCGAACATTTTCAAATTTAGCTAAGATTCATCGCTACCGTTCTTCTTCCTGCCCCTTCTTCTTCCCTCCACGCTAAACCCGGCCACATCCGCACGTAGACCTTCCTCCCGCTATTCCTCCTCCCTCTACAATTCGGGCAAACGTCAATTTAAGTCGTTTGGGTTCGCTCGATCGAACCGGAACTTCTAAATCCACCCACCGCTGTGGATCGATTGGGCGAAAGGGCCCAGCACTCGCTCGATTCGCTGACGTAAGCCGAGTCCGCCCGCCGCATCCCACGCAGCACTTCACCGCCGTCAACGCAGACCGGGCGCCATGTAATCCACGCAATGCTTATCTTCCCGAGGAGATGGATCGCCGTGATCGCGGCCACACTGACCGTGAACAACGCTCGACGATTTAGAGCCGAACGCAAAGGTGCGACAACGCCGCCGCGCCGTAGGTCCGCCTTCGACAGAGCGCTGGAGGAGCATCGTCAAGGTGCTCGGCGATTGGCGCCGCAAAGCGCCAGGTCGGACGACAATTTGAGGCTGACCTCGACCGCCATACTCCGGGCTCGTCGGAGGTGGGGAAGATCCTCCAAGTACATGGAGCTAACCGCGAGCGGAGGACATCATCGTCACGGGCGCGTACTGGAAGGCGGTCTATGACCGCGTGCCCGTCTCCCTCTGCACCATGCAGTCGCGGCGCTGGTGGATCGTCGCTACGAAGCCGCTAGCGCGAGGACCGCCGCTACAGCGCCCGCGCCGCCCCCGACATGCCGGGCTGACCGTACTCTCGCCGAAGCCCAGTCTGCGCGCAGTTCAGCCCAGCGCCACCGGGCGTTCGACGGCTGGCGCTGCCAGTGCCCAGCGCCCATCCTGGGGTCGCGCCTAACCCGCTGCGCGGCACCACGCCGAAAGCGGTGGCTTCGGAGTGGTACGCCACTGCGCCACCACGACTCGGGGTATGTTCCAGTGCTCCTGCGTCCTCATGCTACCTTCCGATTCCGCTTGATCGCTGGCCTCCTCGGACCCCAAACAACAATTACTGTCGGGCTCACGGGTTCCGGGTGGAGTCACCGGGCGTGGTGAGCTTTCCTGCCGAGTTTGGTTCCCACCGATGGATGGTGAACACAGACTATGGGATCAAACAAGCTCGCAAAGCTTGTGTCATCTCTATAGAGTTGAGTCTCGCTTAATGGGTGTCTGTCTGCTACGCATTTTCATGCCCGCACGCCACGCCAGGCTGCCGTCAGCCGAGGATGAGTCTAGACCAAACGTGGGTGGGATGAAAGCTTCGTCTCGCCTTTTGCGTATCGCTTTGCACGTGATGAGCATAGAGTTATTGCCCGGGCCGCTTTGATTTCCAAAATCCGGCCAACGCCCAATTGCCGAAAGTATCATAGAGAAATTTGTGGGGTTGGTAGATGAGCTCAAAGCTTTATGCAAAACACCTCGATCCACTATACTACTGTCCAACGATTCATAGATGGGTTAGGGATGAGATCAAAAGTCGCTTCTTCTTATTGACATAAACCCGCAACACTCGACATGCGCTTGCAATTTGGCGAATTGCGTGAGAATGCGGACTTCAGGAGAAACCATTCAGCGGTTTGATCAGCAGTTCTCTCGCTATGCGTCCGGGAGCTTCCATCCATTGCCAGAGACTCTATGGCTCGTGAACTCCGGTGGTGATCTCAAGCATTCTCCACCTGTGGCCACGCTTTCTTCTCGACTGATAAGTTTTCGTGCACTACGCGCTAAGGCGCGGCTCAAGGTCTCATGCGGTTTCAAGTGTGGTGCTAAATATACCGTGAGACCACGTTGCTCGGGGACAAAGCATGTACTTTCATCTCGTGCAAGAGATATTGGATGTCTTTCCCAGTAAGAGGATCCCGAAGATGAGCCGCGGTAACCCTCGACACACCTCATATTATGCGATGCATTTGTCTCTTGTCGCTTTAGCCTGGGTCAACTGCGCGCTCAAGACATTATGTTTTTCAAGGGACTATTCGTGATCACTCGGTCTATTTTGGTTGATTCTCGTAGCTCCAATTCATTTTGTCAGCGATAAGTTCGGGCTCATTACTTTCGCGCATCCGAAGATTGAGAACCCATCGTCTGCTCAATGCTGCCAATGGTTCGATAGCTGCAGCGATGTGTTACTCATATTCCATTAGCTAGTTGACAGCTCCCGTGGGTGTTCTTTCTCCACGTACTCAAAACTTATTCCTCTCGCGCAGATTTTTGATATGATCCTAGGCTTGGATTGGTTATCCGCCTTCACCCAATGAATGTCCACTGAAACTATAAATGGATGTCCATTCCTACGAGTGATTCCTTTTGTTACATTGTTTGGGGATAATTTTGTCTTACCGACGGGAACAAGTGGTGCAGTTGACTCTGTAGGAAACCGGTTGGAGCCGTGCTCTCATTCTATGAATCCTGCGGTCCAAGCTTTAGTTGATGAGTTTGCTACATTGTTTGATCCAACTTCCGGGTTGCCTCCTCCAAGATCTTGTGACCATTCTATTCCATTAATTCAAGGAGCAGCAAACCGGTGTTTGTGGGCCTTACGATATGCACCCGATTTGAAGGTTAAATTGAGAAACCAAGTGAATGACATGTTGCGAAAGGGTTGATCCGTAAAAGCACAAGTGCCTTTGCTTCCCTTTTGTCCTTTGTTAGTCAAGAAAAAGGACAACACCAGCGATTTTGTGTTGATTATAGGCGCTAAAATGCCTTTGATCAATTTAAAATTAAAATACCCAAGACCTATAAGTGAAGTTGTTGGATGAGTTAATGGTGCCACTTATTTTTCTACCTTGGATCTGATGGATTCCATCAAATTAGAATGATCAAAGTGAAAGAACATATCGTTGCATTTTAACTCACATGGGGCGGTTTGAGTTTTGTGTAATGTCCTTTATTCCTTTGGTGCACTGCACATTTCAGATGCTATGAATACCACTCTTCACCCATAATACGAGGGATTTTTGCACTAGTCTTTTTGATGATATTCTAGTATCAAAGCGGTTCTTTGGAGCAAAAGATGCAACATCTCGGAATCGTGTTTGAGCTTCTCGCCAGAGATGGGCGAAATCTAAAGAAGTCCAAAATGTACCTTTGCTCGGACTAAAATATCATACCTTGGCCATGTGATTAGTGCGGATAGGTTGAAACTCTATCCGTCAAGTTGGATTCCATTCGCCCGGCCTTCTCCAAAATCGGTTAAGGAACTGGGTCCTTTACGGGTTTAGGTGATATTAGGAGATTTTGAGAAATTTTGATTGTAATTTCCAAGCCCTCACCAACTTGCTCAAGAAACACAAAGATATTTGTGGACTAGTGATCATGGAATGGCTTCCAAAACCTCAAATCGCTTTGTGCAAGTCACCCGACTGTTGGCTCTTCCTAATTTCTCCAAACAGCTTTTGTCATTGAAACGTGATGCTTCGCACCTTGGAGTGGAGCCGCTCTTATGCAAGATGGTCATCCCTTGGCCTATTTCAAGTAAAGCTTTTGGGCTCTAAATCCAAGGGTTTATCCACCTACTAAAAAGAATACATGGCCATTCTTTTTGGCGCTCAGCAGAAGGAGATCTTACCGCACTCGTGAGTTTCCTCATTTTGATCGACTGAGAAAGCATTAAACCCGACCGCCGACGTAGGACTTCATACTATTGGCAGACCGAGGGTTTTTCTAGCTATTCGGACTGCAATGTCAGCGATTGTGTACCGCGTCTCGCTCTTTCTAAATCGGGCAGACTGATGCTTTGTCTAGGCATCCTAGTCCCTCCTCCATTTGCGATACCGCTATTTCTCTCCGGTACCATCTTTGCGACATGTTTCCGTCATTGCCGCTATCGATGATTCCTTTTGCTTTACTCTCATTACTGGCTCAAAAGGCCCCACGATGCCGTTCCTAATTACGCCACCGGTCTTCTTCGTTACAAGTCAAGAGTTTGGGTGGGCTCGATCCGAAGTTGCGCGAGCATCATTCAACAATTCCATACTTCAGCATGGGCTGGCTTATTCGTGCATTCAGTTATATATATGAAACTAAACAATGTTTTGCTTGGAAGAGCATGAAAAAGTCAGTTCAACAGATTTGTCCGGCCATGTTTGATTTTGCAGCCAGCTAAATATGATCGCTTTTCGTTTACCAGGTTATTACAACTGACATTAAGTTCCCTGAGATCGCTTTGAGGTACTATCTCCGGGTTTCATGGGTGGCCTGCCATTGTCTAAATCTTTCAACCGCATTCTTGTTGTGGTCGACATGTTGACGGCTGATCATTTTTATCCCCCCAAGCATCCATTTATCTTCTGAAATAGTTGCCAAAGCATTCTTTGACAATACCTATCGCTACCATGGTTCCGCCGCGTAAGCCGGTTTCTGATCGTGATCCCATTTTTACTAGTAACTTTGGGATGAGCTCTTTCGCTCTCCGCTGTGGACTTATGCAGAGTAATCTTTACCACTACACAAATTTCTGGACGGCCAAAACCGAACGCGGTCAACCAATGTTTGGAAACTTATCTCGCGGTGTTTTGTCCATGCTTGCCCCAACCCACTGGAGTGAATGGCTCGCTTCACGTCAATATTGGTATACTACCAGCCCTCACTCGCCATTGGTCGGCCTCCCTTTGAAGCGCTGTTATGATTATGCTCCTCGCATTAATTGATTAGACCTACCTGCTAGCCTTCTAATCGGATCGCCGCTACCTGGGTCTTCGTCGCCGCTTTATGGATCAACCGCCGCAGCGAACACCTCTCCCGCCAAGAAAGACCCAGTATGGAAGAAACAAGCGTATTACTCGGTCGTCCGAACGTTCCTTTCGTAGGGATAGTGAGACTTTGAGCTGTTCCTCAAACCGCAACCATCATGTGCAAAACATCTCGCTGATCTCATCGAAATTGAGCTGTTTCGCTTTTGGGCCCTATCAGCGTCGGCTAAGGTTGGCTCGAGTGGCATACAAGCCGAACTTCCATCTCATTCCTTGGTGCATCCAGCTTTTTCATGTCTCCCAGCTCAAGAAGACGGCTCGAACTAATCATCGTGTATCTCCAACATTGCCCACTCGATTTCGCTATTCATTTGGCACCCGAGAAGGTTCTCGCAGACTCACGCCGGTGGTTCCGAGGTTTCCTCCACAGTCTGCTCCAGGTCCTGATCAAGTGGAACAATCTGCCTTCTGAGTTGGCGCACTTGGGAAGATTATGAAGCCGTCTCATCAGGAGTTTTCCCGTGCGCGGCTTGGGGTCAAGCACCCCGACTCAAGAAGGGGATGTTAGCGGCTCCACTACCGTGGTGTACTCCGACAACAGCAGCATCGGCGGGCTTTGAGCCGTATCGCCAGGACCAGAAGGCCCAACACGAGGTTCCTTGGAAATGAATGGGCTTGAGTTCGGTCTACGCCTGCGAGCGTGCAAGGGAAACCTCCCTGTAATATAAACAGAGAGGGTGAGACAGAGAGAATCACTTTTTGCGGACATCGAACATTTTCAAATTTAGCTAAGATTCGTAATCGCTACTGTTCTTCTTCCTCGTTGCCCTTCTTCTTCCTCTCCACGCAACCCGCCGCTCACAGGTGGGACGGGCTCTCCGAGCGGCTGACGGGCATAGCTCTGGGCAGTGTGAAGTGTGATCGATCCAGCATGCTTTAAAGCACCATAAATGCCCCATCAATAGCAGAAGGTGTATGTGCCCATCTCCCTCCACCCACCTCTTCTTCCCCTCCAACTCAAACAACACTGCACCATTTGGGTGCTCTGCATCCACACACCCTCACTCACTCTGCTTAAACGCTCACCACCTCCCCTTCTTCCTCCTCCTCCTCTCTTCTTCATCTCCTTTCAACAGCGCCATAACCACAGCTAGCCTCCCACTCGTTGCACGGCCACGACGCCATGATCTCCCACGACCGACAGAACAAGACACCGGGTGCTAGATAGATAGTTAGGTACATGGTGGATCTTTATAGTAGCAACTAGGAAGCAGCGCGGAGGTAGGGGAGGAGCGCACTGCTGCCCCGGCCACGGCCAGCGCCAGCAGGTAGGGATGTACAACCAGCTCCAGGAGCTGGCGCAGAGGAACTGCTTCAGCCCTGCCGTCGTACGTGTGCACGCGCGCGAGGGCCCCGACCACGCGCCGCGCTTCCGCGCCGCCGTCACCTTCAACGGCGAGACCTTCGAGGGGTCCCCAGCGGCTGCACCACGCTCCGCCAGGCCGAGCATGCCGCCGCCGGTACGCCTGCCCGCCTCTCCCCTCCGCGGCCCGTCCACTCCCTCGCCGCCCGGGCAGTCCGTAAAGTCACCAGACTCACCACCACCATCTTCCCCGCGTTCTGCTTTCGCTTCTGCTGCCGCCGATCGAGCTTGACGTGGCATCGTATTGTATTGTAAAGGATGAGACGGGGGGTGTACAAGAACCTGCTGTGCGGAGACGGCGCAATCGGCGGGGCTGAAGCTGCCGGCGTACACCACGGTGCAGCGGTCGGGCCTAAAGCTACCTGCCGGTGTTCTCTCCACCGTCGAGCCTGCTGGCATGAGCTTCGCGCACCCTGCAAGGACCAAGAAGCAGGCGGAGAAGAACGCCGCTATGGCTGCCTGGTCCCCGCTCAAACAGAGTACGTCACTGCCGGTGACAAATCCATATCTTGCGTAGATCTTTACGCCCTCACGGCCGGAGCATTAATGGCCCCACACCATACTGATTCTGTGAAAGCGGAAGCTCTGCAGGAGCCCGGGAGTGCCGCCGGCGACGAGCAGGAGCACGTCGTTGTCGCCAGAGTGCTTCGCCGCTGAAGCCGCGAGACGGCGGCGACGGCAAGGCGGCGGTGCCTCTTCAGAAGCACGGCGGCAACGGCTCTTCTTCCTCTGCGGCTCTTCCGAACCTGTCGCTGTATGACACCAATGGCGGCCTCGAACACCCTGCTGCTCAGACTCTGCCGCCGAGGACGACGGGGGCCGTGCAGGTGCCGGCCGGCCGGCAGGATCCCTGCCTCCCCTGCACCTGCCACGGTGCCGGCGTGCGGTTTCCAGGGACGCCGCGGCGGCGGCAGAGCTTGCGGATGCTGGAGCGCGCCATGGTGCAGGACAGGCCGTCGTCGCCGCGGATGCAATGCCGCCTTCGCCGTGCTACTACGCGCCTCCTCCTCCTGCTGCCCTCGGCGCACCACGGCGGCGGCGCGCCGACGGCGCCGAGAACGCCTGCCGCGGGCGGGTTCCACGCCCCGGCTGTGAGCGTGCGGTCGGTGATCCTGGTGCGCCGCCCCGCCACCACGGCGGCCTCCTCCGCCGCCGGCCAAGGAGGATCCGGAATGGCCCGGCGACGCCCTCATCGTCGATGCATGCAAGAGGGCGTGAGCAACGTGGTCGGTCAGCTTGTGATGATGAAGCGCAGCAACAGGAGAAATCAAAACGTCTACTAGCTTTTGTCGGTTTTACATGAAGCCTGGCTCTGTTGTTTCAGGGAATTTTTTGAGCACAACTTTCTCTGTACAAAAAAGTTGTGTACCACTACAAGGTCACCTACGCATCTCTCTCTTGCTCTGTGTATTGTGACCATGATTGAGATGAGATCTTCGTCAGAAAGGAAGCCATGGCCATGATGATGTGGCTGTGAAGGTATTAGATGGATGAACATATTATATGAATATAGTTCTTGTGTTCTAGGCCTTCAGTAGCTTTCATGCATGCTACCGTCTTAATCAGACGTATCATATCTCCTCCCTACGGCTCTGCAATCTTCTTGCAATACATGTCTTAGGATCATTTGTACAAAATTACCTCATATACATCATCTCTTCTGAACCTTTTGTGTACTTCTTCTCTGCCTGCTTACAAAAAAAACCGTAAACCAGACACCATACGTCTAAAAATAAAGCTAAACCTGTCAAGACACTGTACTGTACCGTGAGTTGCAATTTCACTGGGTGAATGAATCAGCCGTATGTATGTACACGACCACACGAGGAGGAATCATTCAAGGATCGAGAAATTACACATCTCTCCAGATCCAGAGTTTATGGTGATTCGACTGTTCAAACGGCACATGCATACATACGTCTAGGTCATGTGGTTATCAGAATCAAAGTGAAGCAAAGGCCTACTAATCCCAGGCCGTGGCCTAATAACTTGTCACGCCTGATGGCATTTGCTTTTCCACCCGCCGACGAAATGAAGCCCTCGATCGGCTCTTGTTCTCTGGCGGGGAGCATGTACTATGGCGGAATGGTGGCGAGAGGAGGAAGAAGAAAGGCCGGACGGACGGACGTGTGGTGAACTGGTGACCACCGTGGCGTCCAGTAGTAGCTGTAGCTCTCCATCTCGAGACATTAATGGGCGTAGCGCAGGCATTTATTGCCTTCATCAGATCAGAGGGAGGGCCGGGCCGGGCGAGGCGAGGAGAGAGGAAGTGGGGAGATGGCAGGCACACTTTTAATGGCGGGGCAGTGGCCATTTACTAGTGATGGGCACTGTCTTTCCGCCATCAATGCTTGCCATCGGCTCGCGTAGGATCCAGTACGTACAAAGTCAGAAGCAGCAAGCAGCACAACAAGAACACAAAGCAGGCCCATGGGCCATGGGCGAGCGCCACCACGAGCGCTCTGTTTCATTTCAGCGATGGGTTAATCGGTGTTGTGCAAGTGTAAACTTCGGCCTTGCGAGGAGGTATCCGCTGCTGATGTTCGCGTCTAAAGTCACATTCGCCTGAAACGCACTCGGAGACGCCGGCAGGCAGTAGTGGAGTGGACGCATCCGCTTGACCGACCATTCGGCTCGGCGATCGGAGTCAATGATATTGCCGACGCCGACGGTCACCCCGCAGGTCCTCGGCGTCCGGCTCGCCCCGGATGTTGGTTCCACCACTTCCAATTGCTGCTCGCGCGTGCTGCGCAATGCGCCTCACGGCTCCTTTAGCTACCTCCACCGCTGTCACGTCCATCCGGCATCGAAGCCTTAGAACTCGCCGTGGCGCACCCCCACGTACCCTATGGCAATGGCACCCGCTCGGCCAGGACGGGAGCACACGCCTCGTCGCGGAGTACGGCACGGTAGCGAAGATGGCTGATCAATGAGCAGCTTCCGGATACGAGTACGTTGAATGGCGTGATAGTTAGCGGACGCGCGCCCACGTGCTGTCCACGGATCCGCGCGCGCGCACTTCGTTCCGCGCTTTGCTTCGGCTGCCCTGCTGTGCTGGTGGCGATCCGCGCCGGCGCGATTTGATAAATTTTTCGGGGTTGGGATGGGTTTGACCGCCATCCAACGCGCGCGCAGATCGATCGATTGCCCAGCTGCTTCGGTTGATCCCACGCAGACCAGCCGTGCTCGGTCGACACCGCCAGAGCGAGGCCGCAGGTACATTTGCCGGCCAGCCTCCCGGCGCAGGTTCACGATGAGACACGGCCACACCCGCGCTGGTTTGACGCCTCGCACTACTACCGGTACCAGTATCGGGTGGCGACCGGAGACCGTGTTGCTTTGTTTGGTCATCGCTGAACTAGAGTCCGGTGTTATTAGAAGAGGCATCTAATACCCGGCCGGCGCCCCCAGGAGGAAGAGCAGTGGCACTGGCATGAAACGCGCGAGATCGTCAACTGCCGAACGCATGCCACCCATGCAGGGAACGGGCAGGTTTCCTACCACTCTTCTCCCCGTCCCTCCAGGTCTCCCCAACCATCATGCCATGGAACTATGGAAACAACAAAACAGTCCCTCGTCTTCTTTGGCGGCCGGCTTCGGAATCCACTTCACAAGTTGGCATGCTTATCTCAAGCCTTGACCCAGGCAGGCGGTCCACTCCACAAGCCCAAGCGGCGAGCGGATCAACCCAGTGAGTGAGTGATTGCCTCGCCCCGGCAAGACAAACAAAGCTCACGCGCGCGAACCGTTTAACGTCTTGTAATAACGAGCACGACCATAATGAGCATTACCTGCGCTGCCGCTCATCCTCCGCGTCCAAACTCGCAACTAATTCAACGCGATTGATTGATTCATCAATTTCTCTTGCGCATCGTCACGGCACCGTCACCTCTCACCTCAGCTGCAGTCTGATCTTGATTGATATTTGCCCTTCTCGTTTTGGAAAACAGACAGATTTAATGAAGATCGTAGTAATGGAGACGCCTGCACTTTGGCACACCATCTATGAACTTTGCCTTCCGTAGCGTACGAACTTCACTGGTTGGAAGAGAGGTGCCGGGGCACGCCTGCGAACAAAGGAACCAACAACTCAACGGTATCCAGGCCATTTTGCTCGCCAACCCCAACTTCAAGACTGACGCGGGCAGCGCAGGCGATGCGGATATGATCGGCTCGAATTGATGGTGATCCCTCCTCCTCCTCGCGCGGCATGGCAACGCAACGCTAGAGTTTCGTCTGCAGAAGCATTTACCTGCCACTGCCACCACGAATGGGGAAACTGTGGATTTGCCACGTTTGAATGGGAAACTGTTGGATTTAAAAGCCACGTTTCAGTAGGGAAATCTTCGAGCCTGCCCACGCCCACCTGGAGCAGGCAGTGCCTCCATGTCAGGCGCGTGGCTCGTCGTGCGCAGCGGCGTAGCGACCATACACGACAGCACAAGCACATGACCGTGATCACCCTGCCCAGTGAAGGGCTGATTGATCCAACAGTAGGTGTCAATGCAGCAACCTCAGTTCGAAGCTATAACCGGCCGCACAGAAGCTTGAATGTGGATCTGACAACCGATCAATGTGGGCAGTCGGCCCAGAAACGGAATGAAGTTCCTCTTGAGAGGATGGACGGGTTTCGGTTAGAAGATTTTATGATTTTTTTTGTTTTGTTTTGAACCACCAGTATCCTAATTGGATTTGTTCGGCTGATAGTTTTTCGCGGCTAATAAAACCATTGATGTTGTTTTTTATGAGAAGAAAACACTGTATTATTATATTTGATAACCTTTTGATGATAAGTTCAAGCGTAGGATCCCCAAAAACACATATGAGTAAATGCTCTTTTTGTTATCAAAGAAAACAACTATACAAGCATACACTGATAAAAAACTAATAATCTAAAAATATAGTTTCTTTTATTACGATCATATTTCCCAAAGAAAAATATTGAAAAAGTAAAACTATGCATTTGTCGTATGAAATGAAGTGGACAGCTTCTTCTTCTTCTTCAGTGTAAAGAGGCCCAATTATTAGGTTAAGGGCATGTGTTGTGTCTAATTGTAAAATCTAGGGAGCAACCATATCCCTTTTCTATAAATACACTTAAGGCGGATGGACGTATACATTTGTCCATATTGTTGTTACTCACCATCTCAAGAATTCTTCCTATCTCTTACGTACCTTAATCTCTCTTATGCTTCTTGTATGAGTCACCAAACCAAAGTTCCTGGGTGAGCCATATGCATACTCGCAGCCTCCCAATGCCGCAAAATTGAGAGGAGTTAGGACTGTCAATGAAAGAGGTAATTCCTTTTTGAAATTCTTTTTTAATAAGGATAAGACGGTACATTCATAATAGTATGATGAAAAAATAATTATGAAAAGATGAAAAATCTTCATCCAATGTGACTCTAAAGGGAGTGACGTAAATGCCGCCTCGTCCAAATCTCATGCCGCCCCATCGGCTTTTGGTGGCATACGAAAGTAGGGTAGGTAGGTTGTGGTGGCATCACGGGAGAAGCATAACAAACGTAGAGAAGTAATGACAAAAGTCATATCTTATACCGCAGCTTATGGATTTTGAGTGGCTATTGAAGGAGATCGAAGAAGATGATTCAAAGCTCAAGGAGCAATGTAAGGATAGATGTTGAAGATGAGGTGAACTACTACGATAATGATAGTGTTAAGAATCTATTGAAGATGAGATGGCGTGGTGTCACAAGGGAAATTGATTCTATGTGTGAAGGCGGCGAGAATCATCCTTGCCTATAATGGAGATAGAAGGGTGTCATTCATTTTATTAGGGAGGCCGTGTTACTTAATCGTAACTTAGGCATATAGGAACCCGAGCGAAGCCAAAGGCTAAAAAAATCATAAGTAGGAATCTACCCTACTTACTTTATTTTATGGGTCGCATGAGCCATGGATCGGTGATAACAGCGCCATTGTATGCTCAAAAAGACAAACTACCAACAATCTCAAGCCTGTGGCCAACATTTATCACCACCAGATAAGCCTGGGCTCATAAAATTACGACACATTGATACCACCCATGAAGCCACACTTAATTTGTGCTTTATGAACAATTAAAGCCAGAGGAACTTACTAGATTGTCGATCGAGACCATTGCCACCATGGTGTGCGTGACAATCGGGCGACGCTGGAGCGGCGCCAGTCAGCCGGAGATGCCGTGGTAGTGGAGAGGTCAGGAGGTCAGCCGCAGTGCATGACGGCGAGGGCGTATACAACGGGGAGGTAGCTGCGGAGGCCACTCCGATGGGCACAGCCACGGCTAGCCGGCGGCGGAGGCGACAATAAGAGGCTTCAGCGCGCGGGGCGTCGCGGAGGTGGCTAAAGGTGATGGCGGCGGCGTGGGCGAGCAGCGGTGAGGACGGTGGCAGGTCGACAACGATGGCGTCGCTTCAAGAATGAGGGCAGGGGCTGCTAGATCGCTAGGGCTACAGGTGAAGGAAATCACGAAGCCTGGCATGTTCACTTCGTGTGAACGAGCTTTCCGTAAAGTGAGAGGGCGGTGAGGGTGTTGCAAAAGACCATAAATGCCCTTATACAAATTTAGACAACGAAAACAATAATTTTACACACAGGCATCAGGAGACGTTAAGTATTTGAACCACCGTAAAGTGCTCATAATTCTACTGTAGCTTAACATCGTGACCTACCTCCCTCCCCATCTTGAGGCAGGCAGTGGGCCCATGTCATGCGCGGAGCCCCGTCCATTCATACGTGCACGCATCAAGCGGCGTGGCGGACCATACTCTTGGCTCATTATTAGATTGTTGTTTCCGGACTCCATGGTATTTTTTTGTTAACCATTCATTTTGTGTATAATTTTTATAAAAATATTATTTATTTTTCATAACTTATTTTTATCTTTTGAGATACTTAATTATAATTTATTTATTCTATGATTTGTTAAAATAGTTTGAATAAAATAAATGGCTAAAATGATACTAAAAGGTAGAAACCATAATATCCATGGGACGGAGGAAATACGAGACTACATAAGCACATGAGACTCTACCGTGATCACCTAGTGAGGGCTGAGTGATCCAACAGTACTCCGTGCATGTGGTTTTGGATTTTTTCGAGGCATCATGTTTTTGATCATTTATCTTATTTAAAAATTAATGTAAATTATAAAATAAATAAATCATTATTAAAAGTATCTCAAGGATAAATAAATTATAATAAAATAAATTCAAAATAAGATGGATGGTAAACAACATGTCAACAAAAAACTAAAACCACGTTTCTTTTTTAGGGCCGGAGGAAATGCGTGTCAATCAATTTCGTTAAGGGTACCCGATCCGATCCCGGTCGGGTAGTTCGGTAATGAGAAGTTGGCAATTGAAAGTATTCGCCGAGCAATATTAAATCAGACTACCGCAGATTTTTGGTAGACCAATTGGCGAATTGGGTTTTAGATTTCAGTATACCAGATAATACGAAAATATATAGATTGACGTAAAACCTCAAAACATGTCGTAGAATTTTTCAACAACATAAACTAGACAAAATAATTGATATAAGGTTGAAGTTTTCAACCCACATCTCAAGATATCTCATCACAAACATGCAAGTACTAGTAGTAGTAATCTTTAGACGGCACAACAAATACAAATCAAATTTGGAATTTTATAAGTAGTAGTAGTATAGTAGACTAGTAGTAAAAAATCGCATGACCCTACAAGCACAAGCTAACATATTCAAAAAAACAACTAGTTAGGTTCTCCTCTGGATTGGTTCTCCTTCATCCTTCTAAAAAGTTAGTTCTCCTTCAACTCTAAAAAGTTCTTTCGGTAATTGAATTGCGCCCCTGATTTCGCTTACCAATTACCTAATAAAAGTTTGTGTAATTCGACGGCTACCCGAACTCAAACCGGAAATTGCGGTTCCGGTAGATCGGGTTCGATCGGGTAGTTCGCGCTTGGGATAATGGAGTGAATGAGTAATATGCGGGGTGACGTGTCAATGCAGCAGCCTCTATTTGAGAAACTATAACCGGCAGCTATGCTTGAATAAATGTGGATCTGACAACCGATCAATGTGGGCAGTCGCCAGTCGGCCAGAAACGGAATGAAGTTCCTCTCGAGAGGATAAGGAAGTCTCAGTCCAGAGAGATTTCAGGGTTATTTTTTGGTTTTGAAACTAACTTTAGCATCTTAATTGGGTTGCTAGGCTTATGGTTTTGCAGCTAATTCTATTGATGTTGTTTTTGTTATAGAGGAAAAACACTCGTACACCTCAATCAATGTTGTTTTGCTGTCGGCTAACTTTAGTATTATGGCTGATAAGCTATGATGATAAAAAGTTCAGTGCTTAACAGGTTCCCCAAAACACATGTCAGTAAATGTTGTTTTTGTTATCAAAGAAAAACAACTATACAAGCATACTCGATGTAAAACTAATAATCTAAAAAATATAGTTTTATTACGGTCATATTTCCAAAAGAAAAATATTGTGCAAAATTTATGCATTTGTCGTATGAAGTGGCAGCTTCTCCTCCTCCTCCTCCTTCTGACAAGTAAAGTGGAGCTTTAATTTATCGCAGCTGAAACTGCCTGGCGAGTATGGTGCTCATGTCTAGGAACCTCCAGGCGCAGTTGCTCAGGCAGCCGGTTTCTCAGGGCTCAGCTTACTTCCGGGGGTGCCGCCTATCATTTGTCCCAGCACACACTTGTTAGCTTTCTGACCATCTCCTTGGCCATCAGTCGCTCCGTCTCTTGCTGCACGCTAGTTAATGGATCATTAAGACGCCAGTCACACTGGTGTCATGGCCTCCGTCTCCCTCATGGGTTGAGCCAACTGAATCCTGAATCGCAAATTGATAAAGGTTATGGTGCTGTTCGCACCATATATCCAGTCCTACATGCTGGATTGCTAGTAGTCCTACATGTGTGTTGACATGGCCCTGGGGCCCGTGACCAGTCAGCAGCCGGTCAGCTGCGAGGTGACCCTGTTTCAAGAAAGCGATCCATATAGCACACACAGCTAATGACAGGTACGAAACTTCCGAGGTGAAAATCAGTACTATTCGAATCGCAGCATCGATCGTGCATCGGTTTTGCGATGTAGCACAGGCACATGCACGTCAAAAGTTTGAAAATTAGATTGTTAAATCGCAATAGGTTACCATAGTAGAATCGAAAATTAGATAGGTGTATGTAATTCAAAAGTTTTGAAAAATATTGCTTCACTAAAACGAAAACATTAAGGGTGGATCTCGGGGTCGGGAATAAGTAAACAAAAGAAACCAGGGTTAGGAAGAGATGCCAGCACAAGGCTGCGCTGCGCTCACCTGAAGCAATCGCCGCAGCTCAGGTGAATCGATCCACGTCCTGCTGGTCGCCATCGTACAAGAACCAAAAACCCCTTTGGTTGCGTGGTTGGTTTAGTTGGATTGGAGCTCAAGAAGAAGTTTTCGGATGTGGCGTTGCTATTTATTTTATGCGTCCAGCATTCAATGGCCGTAAAGTTGCCCGTTCGTCCGTGAGGAGACAGGGAGAGGATCCTCCCGTCACGAATTGTTAAAAAAGAGGGCCTTATTGCTGGATTTACCGGCCCATATTCCTTGCAAACTTGCCTACTGGATGATGATAGACAGCAGCTCCCTCTGAAAACTCAAGTATCAGCCCAAACTCAGCCCTTCCTCAAAAAAGAAGCCCAAATTCAGCCAAACCGGGCCTCGTCAGTAATCGCTGTTCAGTTTTGCGCTCAAGCAGTCAAGCAACTCTCTCACTCAAAAAAAAAAAAAAAAAAAAAAAATTTCAAACAAGTCAAACTTTTCTAAAAAAAGTTTCCAAATTAATATTAGCATTTGTATTTTTTCAAGATAAATTTTAATATAAAAATATTCCATATTTAATACGATGATATCTATTAGGTATCACATTAGTGTCCTGTTTTTTTAGAATTTAAATTTAAATTTATTTGACTTGAGGAACAATGCATCCGCAGAACACGTGCTCCACTCCCAATATACAAATACATGGGATGTCATTAGCGTACGTTACCATTCTCCATTATCACCATCACTTCAGCGGATAATCATAGCTTACACTCTTCAGATCAAGCAATTACCATTTGTGAACCTCTGACCATTTGCAATTTTGCATCCACACACACACAGCTGACGACACACACCATGATCTAGCAGCAGCTGCTGCGCCGTCAGAAAATGAGCACAGCATGCATGCATGGAGGCGCAGCTAGTGCTGATCATCTCTGATCCATGCATGGCCCATCCCGCCTCCCCAAAGAAGCAATCAATCAGCTCAAAGCAAAGCTAACCCCTGACGCATCATCATCCAGCGAAGCAGGTGAAGCCCGTGCAAGCATGGCATGCATTATGCACATGTGTGGCTGACCTAATAATTTCTTGAGGGACTTTGGGAGGAAGCAGGCAGCCGTGTTCCTTCAGAGGAATGAACCGCGCCCCACATCATCACGTTGCTGTGTGCGCCGCCTCATTTTACTCAGTTGGCAAATGGCAAATGTTGCTTCTCAGCCCATCATCTAGTTATTCTTGGCCTTTTACACGTAGCTACATTGTGTGAAAGTGATTCATTCTCACGTGTGTGCGACTATATTGTCGCTGTTAAAAACACACTAGGCCAACCTACTAGGAGACATCGATCTTATATGTTAAGAAGAAATAGACAATCAAATTTTGTCTCGATCGGGACTTGCACCCCAGCTCTACATCCACATCCACGATCAATTGAGATAGCTCAGCTTCCTACCCCACAACCACACATACAAACAATGCAAAACTCTGCTATACGACTGGCTGCGCGAAGCGCCGGACAACGTGACCTTGTGTCCACATGAGCCATTACCCGCCGTCGGCATCAAAAACAAGGAGCTCGCCAATTTTCGGGGATAAGGGGATCACTTATCACCCGCGCTTAATTATCGATGGTTATAGATAGGCGTTTGGGGGACGGCGCCAATGGCGGTTGAGATAAGCGCAGGTGGAAAGCAGCAGGGTGCCACATGCTAGGTCGATGGGAGATCGATGATGGTTGGATGGGGCAAGCTGGCGGGCGCTCCACGGCGGAGTGGTGTCACCGTAGCAACCCGCGTGATTAGGAGGGGTTGGGTCAATGAGCAGAGACGACAGCGCAGAGGTGGATGGCGCGGTGAAACGGCAAGATTTGTTAGCCGTTGGTGGCGGAGCGGTAAAGAAGAGTGTGGTAGCGCGAGTGCGCAAGCGGTTCGGTGAAGGCGAGGGAGAAGGCGTGTTTTTTGTTCATGCTCTGGGCAAGGCGGAAGATTGTGCGTTCCCAATCGTAACCCATTGGAACTATGATATCATCCTTCCAATAGTTTTCGTTTCTTTTTAACCTTTGGATGGATACATAGGGCGGCTAATATACAGTCACTGTTGCAAACCTTTAGGCTGATGTTGAAAGCTGTGGCTATGGGTTCATGCTTATCCTTTCGTTAGGTCATCGACTATTTGCCTCATTGCCTTAGACTTGAGGCTGACTGAAGTCTAGCAAATGTGGGATACATATAAGTGCATACCGTGCTTTTTGGCCAACAAAAACAAGGAGAAAGAAGAATAGGTACTGTACCCTGTTTTCTTTATCAGCCTGGTAAAGCCTGCCTAACCTAAGGCTCGAGACGATATCATCCACGGTCAAAAATCAGTGTCTAATTTGTTTTACTACATATTCTAGATAAAAGCGATTTGTTTACTCATCGTCTACATATTTTCAACACGCTAGCACGTCGTAGTCTACCAACACGTCGACCTCCATATATCCGCCCAAAACAAAAAGAAAAGAAATGAAAAAGAAAATGCCCAAAGGTACATGTCTGGTAATACTCGCATGGGTGGGCTACTAGCTCCCTGGTCCAGTTGCTTATCCGGCGACAGAAGGCATCAACCTAACCTCTCCCCTTCTTTTTCTGTTGCTTCCATCAGAGGCGTCGCGCGCTTTGTTTTTCTTATTCACAATAATTTAGCCAAGACAAGACGATTTATGAATGCGCGCGGATGCCGCCGGATCCGATGGGAGTTGCTTCGTTCCACGGGCAAACCTCTCGCGCACGAAGTCAGAGGCACCCGCACTCCAAAGGCATTGACGATGCGCTGCGCCCCGAGTCCCGCCCGGCCTCCGATCGAAAAGCAACCCGGCGGCCGGCCAGCAGCTGGACGACGCGCGCTGGCATCGATATTAGCTTGCTCTGTTGCTGCGTGCATGAGCAGATGAGCTGCTACAACCAATTACACCTGCAGATGCAGGCGGTGGATCCCGGCGTGGTCTGATCTGACTCAGAAGAAGATCGATCGATGGAGATAGTGTGATTGATCAGCTAGGCCGGATCGATCTAGTCTTTTCTTTTTCAGTAATGGCGCGCCACTGTTCAACGCACCTGACACCTGCACATGATGGATGGATCGAGGGTTTCTGGGTTCCTACGTCAATTTGGTATTGGCTTAGCTTGTGTTTGAGGAAATGTAGGACGTCCTAGCTAATAACACTCTCTTTCCCTCTCCTCCTATGATTGATCTTTACCTACTGCACATACCTTTTTCCTTTTCACTGCCTGCCTCCCGCTTGCCTTTGCCCTGTTTGTTCTCGGCGGCCATCTCTGCCGGGCTAGCTATTGCTGTTTGTTTTAAAGGAATAGACAATGGCATCAAGTGAGCTGACAGCCTTGTTGGACTGGACTTTGTGAGGCAGCTAGGAGATGCTGCTCTCCGTCCTAATCCAAAAGCACGTCCCCACACAACCCAGTGTAAGTGCAGCTGTCAGGCCTGAGAAAATTGAGAGGGCCCGCTAGGGATCATGCTCAGTGTTTGGCATGGATTTCGGTCGAGAGAAAGCAGGTCGATGTCGATGGCAAGCGACAGCACATCGACGAAAATAGAGGCGATGGATGGATTGGATGGCAAAGAGGATGTGGCGGCCTTGGGACAGGGTTGTTCTGACTTCTGGTCCGGCATTGCCTTTTGGCTGCCTCCTGATGCCAACCCTAGCTCAACCTCCCGTCACTCATGTGTTTGCAGTTACTCACTGTCCAAACACTTTGCAATTGTGCCCTGCATGGGTGTGGACATATGGTGTGTGTCTTTGGCTTGGGAGCGTTGAAGGGGACCTGTTGCTTGGGCAGGTAACTATGGCCTAACCCTGTCCCCATTACGATTTACGAGACCATCAAGTAAACCTGCAGGCATGCATGCAGACCTTTAAAGAGTTGTTTGCTAGGACTTTTTGTAATCGCGGACTAAAAGTCACCGCGCCAGCCCAAAATGCGAGAGACTTATCATGAATCATGTTAATTCTGAAGACTCTCTTTGGAAGGACTTCCTAGGACTAAAAGTTTAGTCCCTAGGAACCAAAAGCGCACCTAACCCTTTTTCTACTGCTCTTTCGATCGTCGATTTTTGTTTAACAAAAGTGAAATATCGATTTACGTACACATCAGCTGAAAACATGACGTGTAGAGCACTGCACTTGCTGGAAGAATTACAAGTTCAGAAGCTACAGCACCTGCTACGCCGCTGGTATACCTAGTAACTTTGTAAGGGTAAGAGCTGGCCAACAAGTTACCCTTGCAAGAATAAACAAATGGTGGTTGTGCTCGCCAAAAAGATCAGCCAGTCATGCAGTCACTTGGCAAGGTAGCAAAGCAACTCATGCAATCCGGCAATGCAAGTTTCGTCGTGCCGGGGTTATTCCCATCCAAGCAAGTGTTTGTCACGGTTAATGGCGACAGGGCGACCAGAGAATGTAGTTACCTTGCTGGCCTGGCTTTGCTTGGATTCCATTATATTTGCAAGTTCGTACCTAGTTGCTGCTGAATGTGGATGATCCGTGCATTGGCGTCATCTTTCTTTCACGGAAGAAATTCGCCTCCACGACGTCATTCCCCTTGGCTGGGCAATAGCATTCTTACACCTATAGGCTGGCTGGATGCTGTGGCTTGCGTAGATCTTTTTCCCACAGCAAGAACTGTTCCGTTATTCCGTGTAGCTTTGTGTTCTGCTGATGCTGCCGGAGATTTGAGGAGCAGAGGAAACAGTTTTTAATACTACTCCAAAGTCTGAACAAAACAAGTCAGTTTAATACATATTGCAATATTTCTTTCAGTACGGGAAGCAAAGAATGTTCCGTTTCTTTCCAGAACCAGAGTTCCAGAAGCAAAGAAATTTCTAAAGCGTTTTTGTATCATAAGGGAGTGAAAAGTCAGATGCTGAGAACCCCCATCTGGGGTTTTAAAAATGTATAATCGGACCTGACAGTGCCCCCAGAGAAATATCTGACCACGGGTGGACCCAAAGAGCCCCCCAGATTCAGGCACCTGTGGCTGTGGTGCTCGGTTGCTTGGAAGGAGGGAGGCAGGAAGCAACACCAGCCTGCTGCTGGACGTCAAGCAAAAGGCTAGCTCAGGAGAGCTGCAAGATGCTGCTGCAAATGCTTTATTATAATCAGACGCAATGAAAAAGCGCTAATGATTCCTTGTAATCCAGATTAAGGAGGTTTATAAAGTGGTCTCATGGTCATACAGCACGTACAACACATGTCATATATGGAATATATATGATCAGCTGAGTTCTCTTCTGGGGAAAAACGAGCTGGCGCGGTTGATTAACATGGAAGAAATCCATGTTTAAATCACTTTATATATATTAAGAAAATATGTGTTGGATAGTCACTTTCCAACTACCAAAACGTTGGTTCAACTCTTTCTCTCTTTTATCAATCATTTACAAAAGGCCATATCAATCAGGCCTCCATCCGATTTGCTATGTCAGGGTCCATGTTGTCCATGCTATGCCGCTTCATTTTGCAGCAACTACTTGCTAAGTTGCAACACAATGCACAGACCAGCTGAAAGCGCATCTAGAAGAACACTGTTTTGTATAAAGAAAAGGGAAGAAGAGTTTATCATTTCCAGGAAAGGAAAAGCATATTTTTCCTAAATAAAGCGAGAATAATTCAGCCTCTGCATTCATTCCTATGCATGATTGTATATAGCACTGAGACTACACAAAATAAATGTTGACAAGAGTGACATGGGAAAAGAAACTAGGCCAGTTTAATCTCCAATTCTGTTGCCAAACCTCCAACCACTACATAACAGTAACTTCCAAATTTATGTATCTCATCTTCACAACCCTTTCTCTACCTCTTTAACCTCTTTTAATGTTTGTCACCCTCTTTATTAAAGAGCAACAACCAACTTATAATCCAGTACATCCCTTGAAAATAACCCGGCATGAAAAGAATTAGTTTGAGTGCTATTGAAAAACCACGTCATTTCCTACTTAACCAAATCATCCAACACGGAGCATCTGCATCAACTATCTTCAAAATCTAGGCCTAGTTAGAGGAAAGCGAGGACACGAAGGAAGACAAATAAATGGGTTCATTTTAGATAAATATAGATAATGGATAAAACAATCCTACATATACATCAGTGGATGTACACAACCAATTATTACAAAGTTTGGGAAAATATAGAAATAAAAGTCAAGCCGAGTGTCACAAACATGACATAGTGAATCTAAAAGCTAAAAGCGGAATAAATGTTTTCCATCCCCTATCGAAATTTCTAAAGCTTAAACTATCCAATTGTTTGCTCTAAAAGCAATTAGGGACTCCTCGCTTGCTCAATGCTGTAATTGGGTCCCAGGAAAGCCTAACCATACGCCCTCAAGATAACTCTGCATAATAGAGTTAGATTTCAATTTTAAAAATCGCGTAAGCCATTGCTACATCTCCGTATGGCACGTAAAAAGTGACCACCCCAACCCATCGTAGCTAGATCTTTTTATGTTGATTATTAAGCCAAATACCAAACATATAGTTAACTCAGAAACGAGGTTGGGTAAGATTAGTAGCATAGAAAATAATCCTCCAAATCATTTTGGTAAAAAGGACAATCAAAGAGAGGTGTTGGATAGTTTCATTCCATGTTACAACACTCGCATTTTCTAGACTCCCTTCCCAATTTTTCCTAGCAAGGTTGTCTTTAGTCAAAATGACACCTCTTTGGATAAAACCGTGAGGAAGATTTTTAACTTTTTAGAGGTATTTTCCATTTCCGGATTCTCTTATGATGGAATGGTGGATTTGCATCTATAGCGATCAAGATACATAGAGGCGACCTGAATATTCCGGACCTTTGGATAAAAGCCATTTAAAATAGTCTTTGCCATCCACCAAAGTCACATTAGAAACATCGAGAGCTACTAGGTTAAGCCACTCAACTAGGTTGATTATCCACTAAAAGATCTCCTAAATGAAATATTAGGAGGATTAGAGGATATAACTTTCAAACTGTAGCATGTCGATCCCTGGCTATATTATATAAGCTCGGGTATCTAGAGATCCAGAGCTTTATCTCTGCTAAGTATCTTCCCGTGAACCTCGTAATGCTTCCATCTTTAATCGAAAACACCCTTTTAGCAATCACCTCATCTTTAATATTCACTGAGTGCCCTCCAAAAATGAGAGTCAGTTTTGGGATGATACTTTGGGTTAAAGTCTTCGAATTCAAATATTTATTTACCTTAGCAAGGATTGCCATGTACTCGGTGTTAATAAGGTTAACAATCCACTTGGACAATAAACATTTGTTCTCGAAGATATAAATCTATAATACCAAGACCTCCCTTGCTCCTAGAGGCTTACATAGGATGTACCCCATTTAGCGTAGTCTATATTTTTAGATAAATATAAAGAAACAACTTATATTGCTTGAGTTATCTCAGCACTCCTTTTGCCTACTCTGGTTTTTCCCTCTCTCTAGTTTGTGCAATTATCAGTACTCCATCTTGAAATGGACAGCAATGGAGAAAGAGATTTAGAGAAGATTTTTGTTTCTGGACCGAGACGGGATCATATCGTCAAATCGGAGAAGGAATCATACTATTTAAGCAAAAAGAAGTAGATGCAGGATGGAGTCCGTTTCACGCCACAGGCGATCCTATAAATTCCCGCCTTTTCTTCTCCACTCCACTCATCACAAATCTCTCTCCTCCTCTTCTCTCTCTCTCTTCAAGCTCCAGCAAAGGACTGTCCTGCTCTGCTTCGGTGCTTGCTACTGTGCACTAGCACACAGCCAGTCAGCTGCGGCAGAGCAGAGCACAGAAGCTCTGCAGTGCAATGGAGAGGCCTGCGCAGGCGCCCCTCGCAGCTGCCGCCGGGTTCAGTTTCGCCCCACCGACGAGGCTGAGCTGGTAGCTGTACCTCCGCCGGAAAGCCCTGGCTCGCCCGCTGCCGGCCGCCGTCATCCCCGTCGTCCACGACGTCCGCTGAGCTCGATCCATGGGACCTTCCTGGTGCGTGCTCTATTCGTTTGAGCTGCGCTTTTTGCAGCTGCAGCAGAACCGCGAACATTTTTCAGCTTATCCAGTAGGGGAGTTTTCCTGGATTATTTGGTGTGACTACATATGCGAGGGGCAAGCGAAGGGGAGGGCTACTTCTTTAGCCTGCGGCGAGCGCCGGCGACCGGCCGTGGCAGCCGCCGGAGAGAGCTGGGGGAGCGGGTACTGGAAGGCCACGGGCAAGGAGAAGCGGTGTTGCTATGTGCGGCGGCGGTGGCGTAGAGCGGCAACAGACAGCTGCTCGTGGAGCGTCAAGACGGCGCTCGCCTTCCACCGCGAGCCGCTGGCGCCGCGTCGTCGCGGACCGGCTGGATCATGCACAGTACCGGCTCGCCGTGCCCCGCGCCGTGGCCGAGGCAGAGGAAGAAGAATGCGAGCCATGTAAGAATTCCTGCCATCAATTTTTCTCTCAACCTTAGCTTAATTCTTGGGTAACCGTGGTTGCATCGATCAAAACAGCTCATTTCAAAATAAATGAAGATCGATGTACACTGAGCCCAAAACCAGCTAAAGTTCCCCCGTCATGGGGACAACAGGACACTGACAGCTGAACATCGGCTACACTACATTGCAATAATGGCAGATTAATGCAGATAGCGGGAGAATCGCCTCCGTTCAGAGTAACTTGATCCGCTTTGCAGCAGTCGTGAGATTTTTGTATGTAAAGCATTTGCCCCTCAACTGCAGCAGGGTTGCGTTGCTGAGCCAGGACCGGGAGAGTGGGTCGTGTGCCGGGTCTTCCTGAAGAAGAACGACAGGCACGGAAGCGGCAGCCGAATTTCCCGCGACGCCAGCAGCAAAACTCTGGGACAACACCGCGCCCTCGCTGCGCCGCCGCCCGCACCGGGAAGATGTGGGGAGGAGGACAGCGGCCGCCGTTGCTGTTCTCGGCGCCACCAGTCGTCGATATCAGGCTGCATGCGGCGTTACCAGAAGCACATCCAGACCACGGCGGCAGAGTCAGCGGCGGCAGGCCCGTAACCAGAGATGCTCCGGCTTCGCCTCAAAGAGCCTACTGAGGAATTTATAAAGAGGTGGCTCTTCCCCTTCTCACTGATGCCCCGCCGTTATGCCGTATATAGTTCCTGGTACCCATATAATCAGGTTTAAAGACCGGTCCAGCCTGGGGAATGGTTCCGGGAAATACTGCGTATCCGAGTAGATTTGGCAACCTGGGTTTGGATCCAGGCGATAGTGGCCACGGTTCATCTCAGCCAAGGTGGACTTATGATTTGATACTAGAAAATGGGCACTACGGCGACTTAATGGTACGGCCCAATGGCGTGCTTGAAATCTAAAAGTATGAGATTAATTTGAGGTGGACGTACGGAGCAATCCGGTTGTAGGAAATCGTACTGACGGCTGCCCAACTTCACAAATATTTCATAATAGTACTCTCTATCTTATCTTGGCATAATTATGACGCTATTCCGTAGTGCCAATCAGATATACGTTTATAAGCGAGATCTAATCGCAGCATATAGTAGCAGGAGAGAGAGAAAGAGGGAACTTTTAAACTGTCTGCTGCTGGCGATGCAGGCTTATACTGAATATGAGTCTATTTGAGACCGTGTTTCTCGAAACTCACTTATAAGCCCGAGACGGACTTATGCGATACAGCACGATGCTGGAGAATCTCGGAGCCAAATAAAGCGAGGTGTTTGGTTGTCCGGATTATTTCTGGTAGATTATCTATTTTGCGTGTAAAATGTTTGATATACCCTTAGAGTGCGATATTACCTCTTTTAGTTAGTTTAAAATGATGTGGACGCAATGGTGCAAGATTGAGATAGAAATCCTGGTTATATAATGCAGTTACAATATAAGTCATAATTAGTACCATTTGATCCATAGAAATTTTGCTACAAAAGCACTAAAAAGATTACATCAATTAATCAACCAAGCAAAGCGGCAGCTGGTGCATCACGGAAAGCACACATATCAATATCATCATCTACAGACTACCACATCCTCATTTGTTGGGTCTTCACTACTGTCTTGCACATAAGTAACAAAATGTTGATCATTGATGTCACTCACTCTAATGAAATTATGAAGAGCCATACAAGCGGTAATGGTCTTTTGATTGGCAAGCTGAAAAGCTAGGTATTTTGCAAGAGAATTCACCACTTCATCTTCAAAAACTCAAAAGGACTGATCGGCTCGATCACATTTCTGAGGGATGCATGATGAAAGTTGAGACGTCACGTCTCTCTTTAATCAAGTCGAGTGGTGACCATGCCACCATTCCGCACATGATACCTTTTGTCCCTTGTAGAGTACTAGATATCCTTTTCGAACTTGGGTACCCGAGAATCAAAAGGTAATACCTAGCCATTGGCCGTGGAAAGTTATCCCTTGAGGTGACTAAAGTATCAAGAAAACCCCAGTGTCATGAAGCGAGCTGGACAAAACCCGATGATTGAACAAATGTGAACCGCATATATCCAAAAGTCACAAAGGCGCAAGACATTTTGTGAAGAATAGCTCTGCCAATGTATGTACTGCCACTTTTTGACACGATAACATGTATATGTAGGTACCATCAATGGCTTGCGTACAATCATTGAAAATGAGGCTAAAAACCTTAGTTCTTGTAGTTTTTGGATGGATTTGTATTAAATTGTGGATCCTTAGGCCTTATGATGTCAATAGACATTCTAGCAAATAGAGTTAAGCACCTCACTGAACTTTTCTACTAATAGTTTCTAATGAATGGTCAAACCTATTCTTGAGCTGTCTCTCACTTAGTAGTGAGGTACACCACATGCCCACAAAACATGCATAAAGGTTTCCTTGGTACAAATACCTCTACTTGGCTCCAAAGCCATAATCACTGAACCAATGTATCATGCGGCTCATAGAATCTCGACCTTGTCATTCGAACATGTTGTCACAATTATGTTATTTAGAGTGATTTCAACCCAATCGGATCAGGATCATCCTTGGAATAGTGGACACCATAAGTTCCAATGCCATATATGCAACCATGAAATAATCATCATCATCATCCGAACCTCAAATTGAACACTAGATATGCTCATCTTGAATTATCACAGCGATGACCTAAAAATATAGGTACACATGAGAATTATCAAAACATGATCTAAGTTAAGCATCCCCAAAGCAGTGCCCTATGTGTGGGTCAGAAATAGGAGGTGTATGGAAGTAAGAAAGAGAGGCATGGATAGTAGTCTGGTAATGGTTAATGTAAATTTAAATAAGGAAGCAATTTATTATACTGGTTTGAAAGTACTTATTAGTCGCTATAAACCAGCACTCCACCTCTATTAATGTGACCATACTCTAAGTACAAAGTGACGACATCTTTGCCTCTCTTTTTGGGCACTACTGACATCGATGCAATAAGGCGCTAGTATTGTGAGAGAAAATTACGCGTACCTTCTTGATCTCTGCGATCAGAGATGAGTCACGTCTTATTTAAAGGACTAGTTATTTATCGCAAACGAAATCGCATTACGCACTCAGGGCTGCAACGAGATAGGCGCTTTGAGGTCGTCTTAGATAGTGCTACATGCATCAACCAAAGCCGCTGTCAAATACTATACAGTTTTAGATCTATCAGCAAAATCTCGCTCTATCGTGAGGGAAAGTCAAACAGAAATCTGGCCTTCATCACATAATACTTTCAAGTATATTATCCGCTGCGCACGCTCACGAGCTTCATTTCCGCAGAGGCAGCACATGAAAAGAAATCAAATGAGCGATGGCCGCATATAGTTCAGAATTTCCGGCTTTCGCGTATACTTGACCATCTCTACTATCCTGAAAAACACTTGCTATGCATAACGACCAACAAGACATAATAAAATTACGCCTCGCCTTTAGCCGGCATCTAATCCACAGATTTGTCAAAACATTCATTGGCACGGCTCTTCATTTGCGCCTCTTCAAAATCTAAAACATAGTTCCAGCCACTGCAACATCTCCCTGGCCACTTAAAAACGGTATGCCATCAACCATCCTGCAGCAAAATGTTGGCGATCGGATATCATCAGTATTAAACTTTGAAGGAAAAGGATGAGCTTGGATTGTCATGAACCCGACAAATATGCTGTCAGAATGTTAGTTAACATATATCAAGCCAGTATGCCACAACAGAAAGCATATATCATCATGTCCGGCAGAGATCGTCACTTTGTCATTCATCCGTTAAAAATCCGCTACACATGCGCTACCTGGGATCACGTTGTTGCGATCGAGCACGCTAGCAAAGTTACGCGTATCAGCGCTAGGCGTGACGTCTTAATATCGCATTAGGCCAACTTCAAGCGAGTTGCTTTTACAGGCCGAGAAGGCCTCCTCAAGGCGCGCTCCGCCTGCCGCGCACCGTCAGTGACTACGCTGCTCCCAGTAAAATCACGCACCACGCGGGGGCTTTACTCTGCAGCGCGCGCAAATAAAATCTCACACGCGGGCAGGAGACCAAGGCAAATCCGTCGCTTTCCCTGGCACTCTCTCCATCTGTCGCGGTCGGTTCCAAGGCCAACGAACCAATCCCTACGGCCCACCTTCCCTCCTCCTGCCTGCCCCCACTTCTCCCATCCCGGCAGGAGGGCGTCTCCTCTCCTCCTCCTTTCCATCCCGCTTCTATCGCCGCCTCCATCTCCAGGCCGCGTCGACTCTTTTCCTCCATCCACCGCGCCGTCCGGTCGCCGAGGAGGAGTGATGCTGGCGCCGCGAGGAGGCAGCTTTGATCCCGGTCCCGTGAGTGTCGAACCAGGCCTTACCTCCGTGGGTTCCCTGATCGCCTCGCGAAGTTCGATCTGTAACGGTGTTATTGGTTTTTTCTTTTTGGTCGCCGTGTGCAGATGCTGGGACAGGTTTTGCGAAGGCTCCGCCCAGCGTCGGCGGCGGCCAGGGGCTACTCCTGCCGCGGCGAAGGGAGGTGAGGCGCCTCTTTGACCGAAACCTACCTTTTCGTTTTAACCGTGGAGGCGATGAGGTTATGTTGGTATATAGACGTCATGTAAAATCGTAATTGTGTTGGTCTTGTTTGTGGACCGGCGGCTAGAATGTAGACTGAGACTGGGGGTAGGTGGTTTTAGCGGTGGAGACGTGTGGTTGCGAGTTTAGTTATTGCAGCAGTTGCCATGATCCCATGAAGCAGATTGTTCATAGTTTGGGATGGGTTGTTTGCTTTGTTATGGCAGTGCTTTTTGTGGGCCAAGGGAATGATTTAATGATTTAATTTATGGCTTTCATATCTTAGTGGATACTCTTTTTGGTTTATGCCTTGCATATTAGTTGAGAAATGCTACTAGCATATATTCTTCAAAGTAACTTTTTGTGTGAGATTCTTGACAAGCTATACCTGGAGAAACTCCAACTGGTTTTGCAATTGTTTGTGCCTCTATATAGATATAGATGCTGCTACGCTTGGTAGTTTCTAAATTTCTAAAAATTGTATATGGGGTTCATTTGTGTGTGATCAAATCATGGTATTTGGCTACACTTTTTGTTATGCATTTTTATGCTTTTGTTTTCTTCTTAATTTGTACCTTATTTCGTCCTATGCCAGCACCCGCTAGTGCTTTATTTCCATGATGTAGTTTCGTTTTCAGTCCCCTATGCCAGAACCCTCTAGTGTTTTTATTCCCCATGCTGTAGTTTCTACATCTTTATGTGGCAAGTCATATCCATTGTTATTCTACATGTTCAGATGACTCGTCCGGTGATGCATTGAACTCTGTACTGGATGAAGAGATGTCTGCTGATCCTTCTGTTTTTCTGATGGGAGAAGAGGTATCACCTGGATTCTTGCTGCTGCCTCTTTTTCCTGTTCAGTGCCTTCTTTTTATAATTCATATTCTTACTCATTTGTGTAGGTTGGAGAGTATCAAGGTGCATACAAGGTTTTGTAAAATTTTTAAGGACCAGTGTGTTTTGCTTTTACCTGTCGGTAACTTAACAGTGAAATCTTAAATCCTCCCACTATAATATTCATCGGTGTCCTGTTGCAGATTTCTAAGGGCTTGCTTGACAAGTATGGTCCTGATAGGGTTCTTGGACACACCTATCACAGAGGTGTAGTATTAAAAATCCTGAAAACCATTGCTTTCAGGCTATGTAAACATGATCACACAGGCACACGCGCTTACTGCTTTCTCTTGTACTCTGCAGGCTGGCTTTTACTGGCATTGGTGTTGGGTGCAGCTTATCATGGTCTTCGCCTGTTATAGAATTTATGACATTTAATTTCTCGATGCAGGTCAGATTTTGATATTAGCAACAAAGAGAAATATTTTACTTGCTTTTTGACTTAAAAGTATATCCTTGGATGTCTGAGTGTACTGTAATGGTCTGTGGTTGCTATTCAGTACTTCACCTGTTTCTTTAGAATTCGTAGTTATCTAAATTCTGTGTAGTATGGCAGTACTGGGTATGAAAAATTTGATTTCAACTTAGTTGCGGCACATTTGCAAATTTTGCGACTGATTTTTAGTTTTGCAAGAATGCCACTCAAATGATAGTTCTGGTGGCATTTTGCCATTTTCTAGTGGTATAAGCCTGAAAACATTGGTTTGAAGTAGTTCCAAATTTGCAAAAGCCAGCCCCCTAGCAAAACCATACTTTTTCTCCCACATTGATTGCAAATGATCCATAATTATCTAGGGAATTTATCGCATTGATGCTTGCATCAATTCCTCTTGCTTATTTTCCCTGAATTACTGTCAAAAGGGAATCGCGTTTTGTGCATGCTTAGTTCATGTGACTGAGACAAGTAGTAGTTTCTGCACTGATTTTTCCTCATTATTGGCATCCACTGAATTCAACATCCCATGTTTTGTCAAAAACCTGAGTAATCTATACTGCATTTTTCAGGCTATTGATCATATGAATAATTCAGCTGCCAAGTCAAACTATATGTCAGCTGGTCAGATGTATCTGTTCCTATTGTTTTTAGAGGACCAAAATGGAGCTGCTGCTGGAGTTGGTGCTCAACACTCCACAGGTTTGTCACATGGTTTTTCATGAAGCTATGTACATATGTGTCTGATTATCATTCTTTCTACTTCCTAATCATCTTTATGTTATTGCCATCCGCTTTCTGGTTTGTATTAGTTATACTTGCCACTGTCACTATGTCAATCCTTTGCTCTGTAAACCTGTTTGCATCACTTTATAAAGTGATTAACGTGTAAAATAAATATCTATACTTAGGGAGCTGAGCAGTAGTTTTGTAATTGTTTCATTATGATCATGAACTTTTAGTGATACCTTGTACCTGTTTCAATTCATCTTTTTGCGAGCACTCTTGATTATGAGATTATAACTGTACTATCATGAATTTACTAACTCAATTGTATGCAGTGTTATGCAGCTTGGTTTTCGCACATGTTCCAGGACTTAAGGTTCTCACACCATACTCTTCAGAAGATGCTCGAGGCTTGCTCAAAAAGCTGCGATTAGGGATCCTGATCCTGTTATATTCCTAGAAAAATGAATTGCTGTATGTCAGTCTGATCTTTGTTGAATCATTTTGCTAGCTACCTATCATTTTTCTGACATGCTGTTGTACCATTTTGCAGTTATGGGAGAATCTTTCCCAGTTTCTGCTGAAGTGCTTGATTCTAGTTTTTAGCGTGACCACAAGTGTAGCAGCTAAGGTATGTTGTGTCTTTGGATACATATGAGTCTATGGGAAGGACATTAGTTTAGGTAGGACTTTTTCCAGTCTGCTTACCTTGGGAGGGTTGAATGGAGTCCTATTGATGAATCACCTTGGGTGTAGAGATCAGATACAAACTTGTCGATATATATATAATATATTGTATATGTAAGAATGCTTTCAAAACAGGTTTCCCTTATTTCCATTTCGGATTATACTTTGATATTATATGTGCACTTTTACTGTGGGCCTCTTCTTTTCTGTAGATAGAACGCCAGGGTAAAGATGTTACCATTACCGCGCTCTCCAAGATGGTTGGCTATGCTCTCCAGGTATGTCATGATGTATTGTAAACAATGTAAAAGGATGATTAATTATTAGTCTATCGTTCATTAATCATTACCCTATAGGTTGACAGATAATCAGCATGTGTTTCCCAATATATGCTTACTTCTGTAGGGATTTGATTTACTGCATCAATGCACTTTTGTTACTCACCAAACTGATCTACAAAAGTTGTTTTTATTTTTGTTCTAAGAGGGATATTTAGGTGACAGATGGTTTTAGTACTGCTTATGTCACTTTGTCTGTCTCTATTTTCATCATAGTGTTGGTGTATTCTCATGCTTAGTTTGTCTTCAGGCTGCAGAGATACTGTCCAAGGAAGGAATCAGTGCTGAGGTAATTCCTTTTGTGGTAGACGCTATAGTTTCACTTGTTCAGTATTGCCATTCTAGTTTTCTCCATATGCCATCAGTACCTGACTTTTTGGTTCGTAGTTTGCGACAGGTGATTAACCTTCGACAATCAGACCACTTTGGACAGAGCTACTATTAATGCATCTGTCAGGAAAACCAACCGATAGTGACTGTTGAAGAAGGGTTCCCCCAACATGGGATTGCGTGCGAGATATGGTTTCTCTCTAGCCCTTATCCTTCCTCACACATTTGTGTGTGGTATCCTAGTATTCTAACACATGTTTGCTGCAGCATGTCTGTTGTAGAAGAAAAGCTTTTGAGTACCTCTTGATGTACCAGTTGAGAGGATCGCTGGAGTGATGTACCTATGCCTCTATGCTGCCAACCTTGAGAGATTGGCTGTTCCATTGCAGGTCCTATTCTTTTGCCTTCCATCCTAGAGTTTTCTATTAGCTCTTGTATGCCCTGTTGAAGACTGCTCGCCTTCCATGCTGCTTATGCTATTTATGATAACATGTCGTATCCTGTATTCCTAGGTTCATCTAGTTATTTATTTAACTTCATTTTATGAATTGTGTGTCCAATCCTTAGAAATTCCACCAGTGGCTAATTGTGTAAAAAGATGGTCAGTAAGTAGTCATAAAAATTGTTTCCTGGAACCATCAAAAACCTGACATTTTACGCATAACTTGTGTTGCATCACGGCCACACTAAATCCACAAATCAGATACTGTTGTCAGCTCCCTGCGTTTTTGCACAGTTTGTGTATCTGTTATCTGCCACCTGGATATGCCTGGAAGGATTGTCCTGCCATGTTTAGGAGTTGCGGTTTCTTTGTTCGTCTAGTTGTGCATACCAGGTAGCCATTGTGGTCAAAGTGGTCACACACAGCATAACGTTGCCATTATTGGCTGGTTGCTTGGCTGTAATGCTTGATGCTATGCAGAAGACTGGAAACTAGTAAAGATGGGTGTGGATCTTGTTTGGTAGTTGAATAAATCTGCCTTCGGGGAGATAATTGAGGAGCATTTTTGGGGCTGCTCATGGAAAGCGAATATAAGTTTTTGCAATTTTGCTACAATGCTATACTTTCCTTTTTAAACATGTCTGCATTAACGCTTATGTGCATATATTTTACAAAAATTTCCCTGATTTGCCACCATCTGTATTACTTTTAGGCCCAATTAATTTTTGTTGATGCTGTAGCTAACAACAGATTATACGGCTGTGCTTTGGTTGTAGGTCGATGACATTGTGCGGGCAGCAAAGCGGGGCCTGCTAGCAGGGTGGGCAGTACCAATGGCAGCAGCTGCCTGATTGGTGGACAAGCCTTTCGGTGTTCCTCACCCGGCTTTCGCTATCTAGCCAGAGAACATGTAGTATTCATAAGGTGCAGGCAAATTGGCCGGACCCCAGACTCCAAGCGAGCTAATTTTGTAGATCTGCCATGGTGTGCTTTTCATTCCGTTAGTAGATATATGCTGCATTCTTTTCTCTAGTTTCAAGTCCATTTGCTTTTCGGCGTTCTGCTACTCGGCCAAATAATCTTTGTTGCGAGGCCCCTGATTGAATCCGGAGTATCTTTTTGGAGTTTTAGGAATGGTTTTCTGGGAATACTTTGGTTTTGGAGTAAACTATGAAGTGATTGGTAAAAGAAGTTTTAAGAGTTTTGAAAAACCATGGTATTATTGCTACAACTGTAGTCTTTCTTTGGAGTATATAAACCTCAACCTTCCTTTTCAAACCTTTGTTTTGCATCACGTCGATTCTGTAAGTTTTCTAATCCTACGGTTTTGTAATACTAAAACACATCAAGTGCAAACGTAAGTAGCTTTGTCATGGTGGATCGTTCTGTCGCATCCGTACATCATATATATGCTACTTGGCCTTAGCCACGAGGTCAGTGGATGGTAAGCTACTCACGAAAGCGATCGTGCAGCCGCCCGCTTTTGTTATCTGCATCAAATTAAATCACGAAAACCATCTCGTCCATGCCACCCACTTTTGTTAACACATCCGCCTCCACTAACATCAGGGGACACCCAAAATGTACCGTCATTCTTAAGCTATCTGGTATTCTATGGTGTAAACGTCTGAATTTGTTGGAGATTTCTGCATGGCTCTGCCCCTTGCTGAGACATCAAGATGAGCCCAAAGTCCCGACGGTGCGATCTGGTTGCCCATATACATCTTTGAGTTCTTTATCGCGACAACGATCCCCACCGACATGTTGGGTACGCGGTACGCCAGTGACGGCGACCCTCGTCAGAAGGTCGTACGGCGCAGCTAATCATGAACCCCTCCCAAATGATGGTCCGGTCAAAAGACCGTGTGTGCTTAGTGGGCACGGATCCTGTGCCGGTAAGCATCAATCAGTGCGGTCGTAGCAGATATAATAATGGCACGTCCTCGTCACCGAACGCGTCCCACTTTTTCCTAATCCTAAAAACAAACAACCACAACCCGTGAGACGAGGACGGCCGCTGATTGGCATCGGATCTCGTTGAACGAAAAAGATGGGTGATATTTGCGTCCCATTCTTCGTTTGCTTTCCGCAAACACACTCTCTTTGACCGGACCGATCCATAGGTTGCAAAGCCAAAAAAGAATAGTATAGTCTCTGTTAGAAAAAGATATAAAGATATAGATAGGAGGGCAAAAGACATTAAGGCAACACCAACCTTTGTGCTCCGAAGAAGAAAAATATATTAGTGTGTGAAGCTATTGTAGGAAGAGTATAGACTCGCACAAAGCATAGTGTATTAGCATAAGCAACGCCGACGGCTCTGTTTGACCAAACAAAGACCGGAGCAGCTACCAAAGCTTCATTCAAGGCAAGCAACCAAAAAAAGATCATCTGCATTTTCCTTTTAATTAAATAAAAAGAATACTATGATTAATTGATTAATTAATTAATTATTAAAGGGCACATTAAAACAGTGCGCGGGCCGCTGGGGAGGGAGGAAGTAAAGAAAGCGCGCACCAGCGCAGCAGTCGCCGCACTCGAGCTCCGGAAAAAGGAGGAATAAAAGAATTCTCCATTTCCCCACTCGCTCCCTCCCTCCCTCTCCCGCTCGCTCGTCAGTGGGGAGTGTGCGCTGCGTGCGGGGCTAGCGCGCTGCTAGGGTTTCGCTCGAGCCCATCGCCGGCCGGCCGCGGGCGATCTGGGGGTGCTGGATCCGGCGCCCGCTCTGACTGACCTGGGTTCGCGGGGCGCTCTCAAGCGCAAGGGGCGGGCGAGGACATGAAGTCGCCGCTGCGGAAGCTGCGGGGCTTCGCGCTGCAGCGCCACGAGCAGCAGGTGGACCGGGACCGTGGCGGTCGGGGGCCACTCCACCGCCGCTGCCGCCACGGCGGCGGATGAGCTCCTCGCGGCTGCCCAGGTGCGTGGGCCCTTGCCTCTCCCTTCCGCTTCGAGGCTGAGCGAGCGAGCAGGCTGGGTGGGTCAGTCTGTTGCATGCGGGTGTGGAGATCTCGCGGGGGAGCTTCGGTTTTGCTTCTGGTTTTTCCGCAGCAGCCATCGCGGGTTGATGGATTCCACGTGACGGGTTTCGATGGCCGGTTCATAGTTCGGTGGTTGGAGTGTGAGTGTGGAGCATGGTCGTCGTGAGGATTGCATAGAAATTCCAGTGTCCGGATCTGTGCTCAATTTCACAACACATACAGGTTGGAGTGGGATTCGAAAGGGAGGAGTGAGCTTTGCTTTTGGGGGTTGTTTCCTGGTGCGGTGCACATTTGGGTTAGCATAGTATCGAGACAAATTTCCCTTTTGATCCGCTAGTGGCGTCATTTCAGCTCAGCTTCTGTGGTTACTTGGCAGAGGCATGTTGGTTTTTCATGCATTTTTCTCCTGTTCAATGAGGTGGTAATTGAGTGACTATCATGCATCGATGCTTGTATGCTGTATCGCTTTGGTGCGAGATGCATTTAAGCATTTGGCATGTCTTTTCAGCACTAGTGTAGTGTGCAAGGCAGCAGAACTCGTGATACTTCTGAGTTCCTTGCAGTAAATGACGGTGGCATTTTTGCTCAATTGGGATCTCGACAAACGGGTGTCCCGTTCCCAGTCAGTTTTACAGAAGTTTTCAATTGGTCAAAAGTTGAACTATTTTTGTGTGGGTGTCCTGAATAACCAAAAACAGTGACAACCTAGTCCTGCTGTTTACCAGCTGTATAGCTTCAGCAGAATACCATAATGGATGATGTTAAAACTTATCTTGTTTTTAAATTCCGGGTCTGCTTCCTGTTAGTTTTTGTTTTTAATTGTTGCTTTCGTTAACAGGATATGGCAGACATGAGGAGCTGTTACGATAACTTGCTTTCTGTTGCTGCAGCAATTGCAAAATAGTGCATATGGTAATTTTTCTTTGTCTAAATCCCCCACGAGACCCTTATTAAGTTCATTTTAATTAACTTTTTATATGTCTAAGGCCATTTCATGGAAATATTTGTTATTGTTTATGCTTTCTTTTTATGTCTATTACTCTAGGTTTTGCACATTGTTTTATATATAAATAGCCATTGTCTCTCTAAAAAGATCATGCTGAACATATTGAGAACCTATTTCTCCTAATGATTTACTTAACCAGGCAGGAAATGCAAATATTAGTTATTTGTAGTTGTGAGATATTAACATATAGATGGTGTTATATGCGAGAGTTCTCTGAAGCACTTCAAGAAATGGGAACTTGTTTGCTTAAAAAGAGTTACACCAAATAAGGATGGAATAAATGGTAATCAAGTCATCTTCTTTTATTCTTTGTGAACATGCTTGTTTTTGGTAATTGATGGCAATGCACATGCATCATTATCATTATAATGCTTATTCTAAATTTTGATGGATTATTGTCATTTAACTCATTATCCTGAGGGTTTCAAAGCTATCAACCTGATATTCAGCAAGTCTTGTAACTTACTTGCTGAGGGCAGACAGAGATATAACAAAAATGTGAAAGTATGTCCCGTCCTAATGTTTTTCTGAACATGTCTTGTAACTTTTACTTGCTGCTCAATTTTTCTGTTTATTTCTTACATATAACTTATCTCCCAGATGAAAAGTTTTGCTGTTAGCTTGGGAAATCACAATTTGAACTTCGAAACTTGTAGATAGTTATGTAAGTTTCTAATTGCTTATTTGTTTAACTTGCTATTTGATATACTATAATCTTCTG
Organism: Hyparrhenia diplandra; assembly: GCA_015847255.1. Classification (NCBI taxonomy): domain Eukaryota; kingdom Viridiplantae; phylum Streptophyta; class Magnoliopsida; order Poales; family Poaceae; genus Hyparrhenia; species Hyparrhenia diplandra. The sequence goes on from JADLZK010006713.1 coordinate 58,620, forward strand.
CTGCTGATTCATACAACTACCTTTCTCAGTGAGCGTGTGCATGTTCTTAATACCATCACCACTCCATCGCTGTCGCTTCTTAGTGAGCTTCAAACTGTGGAGAATGCGATTGCTGGTGCTTCTAGGTGTTATGTGCAGGCTTATATTTTCTTTTTCTTATTGTTTTGGGTCTATGCACTTTATCAAGTACAGTATGCTATTTTCAGCAACTTTTTCATCCTGCCTATGGTCTTCTAAGCTATGGCATATAGTAGAAATGAGCTCCCTGTTTGCTCAAGAATGGAGAAAGTTAGTAGTTTGCGCAATGTGTACTTGCAAAAACTATGTATTGCTATGTGATATACTCATATATGTGGTCAAATGCTCATATCTGTACCATAGGTCCCTGGACTATAAAATAATCTTTTGACAAATGTAATTCTGATTTATATTTACAAATAGGCTCACACATTTCCAGTATACTTACAGTACCTAGGTTTATCAAAAAGGCATGCCAAGCAAACATGACCTTGCCTTATAGGAACAATCAAATTTCTAATTTGCATCTAGTTTATTTCTGTATGCTGCTGGTTGATACCTTTGTTTCTTGAGTTAAAAAGCATTCATTCTTGTAAGAGCTTTTAGTTCTATGCCCATCAAAACAACTATGTGTGATTAATAGAATATTTCCTGTTGCAGGAAATGAAGCGCCAATGTGATGATAAAAGGTATGACAGTTGTACAGAATTCACTCTGGGTTTGGTTGACGTGAATTTTGAAGTTCCAATACTCCTTTCAGAGAATTGTACAATTCATGCTAAATGCGCAGAAAGAAAAAGGGAAGGTCTAAGAATGCTAAAAGGTGATAATGGGAGCATCAGAGCAATTGAAACAAGCTCAGGAAGATTATCAAGAGGAAGCGTACTCTTTTTCTATTCCGGTTGAAGTCATTGAAGCAAGGACAGTTCGAAGTCTTTTTCACACAAGCTGCTCGCCATCATGCTGCACAGGTGCACATCTGGTCACTTTAAATTCTCTTCTTTCCTTCTTTTATGGCAGCCTGTCTGGAAACTAATTTGTTGAAACATAATTGTATCTATGTGAACCAGTTAAATTTGTTCAGAAAAGGGGTCAAGTCCCTTGAGGCTGTAGAGCCACATGTTAGGCTTTCGCTGCTGAGCAGCAACACATTGATCATCAGTTCAGCGCACTTGAGGAAGAGGATTACCTTGTTGAGGATGAGAATGATGATGATTACAATGACAGTCATGATGGAGAGTTATCTTTTTGATTATGGAGAAAATAAGGAAGTTGAGGAATCTGACAACGCTTCTAGGAATCATACAGAGGTATTTTTATGCTGTATATGTTATTATGTTTATGACAAATGTCGTGAGCACAGCATTAGACTTAGTCAATCATCCTTAGCTAGTGGATAATGGTAAATGGGAAGGTTCAAAATGAAGCTGACTCAAGTATGTGTTTTAGCTTTTTATCTGACTTTATGTTTTCTGCAGGAATTTTTAACAGAAGCAAAGAAGAATATTCTTCTGTTCCACATGAAAAGACAAAAGAATCGTAAGTCAGTCAGCACCACTTTTTCCTGAGAAAAGCCTCAATACAGAAGAGAGAATAAAAAGATCTGCTGCGTTCTGCGACAAGGAAGTTAAATACTTATGTTTTGCCTACTCCAAATGATGTTCGAGCTACTTCTCAGATAGCATCAGGAAACCCTACTTCTGGACCTCTCGAGAGCAAAGGTGCCTTCCATTCATCTCCACTCCACCCTTCTGCAGACATAAGAGATTTGAGAGACAATAAACTACCTAGTCCTACAAGATTGTCTAATGTACAGTCTGTGCTGAAAGAGAGCAATACCAATACAGCAGAAACAAGGAAAAGTACTCCCAGTGGGTGATCTGGCTTTACCTGGCTATTATGACTTGAAGATTTCTGACAAACAAAAAGTGAAAAAGAGGGTCATTTTTCTGGCCCAATAGCTTCGAGACCACGGTCAACAGAGAACATTGATATTATTTCTGCAGCAGCCCAGGCATAGCTCTGCACAGCAGCCATTGCACATGAGAGTATCCCCTGGCAACTCGCCACCACCCATTTCCTCACCGAAGATCAAGGAACTTCATGAGCTTCCCTCGACCACCTGTTAATGCATCAAAACTACAACATTTCCCAGTTTAGTTGCCCACTCTGCCCCATTGGTACCAAATCCTGCATCTTTGACACCCAAAGTTCAAGACCATTTTTAGGGCAAGACAAACACTGCCAAGTACTGCTTCACCTTTTACCAACTCCACCACCTGGATCCATAGCCCGCAGTTTTTTTCTATACCTTCTAGGGGGAGAACACCAGGTATTTCAGACAGTAAAGAGACAGAAGATCAGCAAGACAAGGGAGCTGCCAGAATGAGCCTGTCTTCTCTTCCCTTCAGCACAAAACATTCTTGGAAGATCGTCAGCCATTGTCAGCAGCTGCCGAATCTGTTGGCAAAAACATAGGGTGAGTTTTTCACTACTTGTGATGTTATAACCTCACAGCCTTTTAACATTGGTGCACCTGCAGCCTCCACAGGAAGCTGTTGTTCTATGTTCATTGATCATAATAATAACAACATAGAAAGTAAGACAAAGTTAAATAATCCTTTTCTAAGAAAAATGCAAAAATAGATACAAAGCTGACATTCCTGTGTGAGGGAAACAAGCAATATGAATGGAATGATTCAGGTTGGATTATATGAGCTGCTTCTGGCAGTTGGAAGTTCTCATTGGTCATGACAGTAGGCATTCATAACTGTATATTTTTCTCCATGTATTTCATCAATTCCCTTGGATTCTTGAGACATAAAAATCATAGGGACCCAACATATAAGAAATACACCAAAACATGTTTTTTTCTTTTAACAAAAACTACCTGTAGACACCTGCTTGGTGCTTGCTAATCAGCAGCACGGTGCTGCAATGTTGGACTGACCTTATTCTCTATTACCACCTTTGATGTGCAGAATATTCAGTGTGAAGGTGGATTATATCATTACATTATCAAGCGGCTTGCTGAGCCCTCTTCCTGGAAGAATGTTGTACATATTAGCATGTGAACTCTTGCCAGTATCGCGGAAGTAGTTGGTGTTTCGCGTACCCTTTGGTTAAGCTGTAGTCTGTGCAAATAATGGGTTTGCGGAAATAAAATCCCCATTTTTTTCTCACCGATTGATTGATTGGCGCGAGATTTGTTGTTGTGCTGTTGAACTTGCTTGCCTTGAAGCGAGTTCAGAGTGCCATCTGTTTGCTGCAGCTATGTAATTATCACACCTGGTTTTCCTGTGCTCAACTGCTGATGTAATTATCATCTGTTTCGATTCCATCACCCCAAGGGCTGTTTTGCCGTAATAGGCTCCACAATTGCTTCTCCATGACTCGGCTAACAGCAAAGATTTGTCAGTTAAGTTTTCTCCTTTTTGTTTGACATCGTTAACCATTTGGGATTCAAATAATTTTATGCCCGCCAGCTTTTACAGTTAGAGTCAGAACTACCCTCCGCTTCTACTATATTAATTTCTGGCTTTTCTAGATTCATTTTTACTACGATTCGTATTACAAGCCAGACAATCTGTGCCAGCAGAAATTAACGTGATTCATAAAGTTTCCAAAGTTTGCATAATTCAAAATCGTAGGAGTGAAGATAAGGCCATACATTCAGTCAAAGCATAATAACCTGTGAGTCCACGGGCGTGCAGAAAAGAAGCGCAGAACATCCACATTCGACATCCACAGAACTTGTAAAGTTGTAGAATAACCCTGGTCCCTGGGTGCGGTTCTACCAATTCGTTCTCCGTCGACTAGGGTGCGACTCTGGGTTGGCAAACTCGCAGGATTCTACGGCTTGGTGGTTTCGGAGCAAAACCACGACCCGTACCTTGTCAACAGCACGAGTGCAAGTAATCAACGGCAACGCCCACCCCACCGTACGGGCATGATCGAGCATGCACCTTGACCGGTGACCACACGGCTCGATTATGAGCAGCAGCGGCAAGAGGTCGCTGGGTGGGCCAGGCAGCGGTTTTGGTACAGGTATTAGTGGACCCACGAAATGCTCTGCGTCTACGACGCCATGCCTGTTGGCTGTTGCTACAACGTGCAAGTTTTTTCGTTTCAAAAACGTGCAAGTTTTTCTATTTCACCAGCAGCTCACAGCAGACGGGTCTTCTACTCACTCGTGCGCGATATGAACGGATGGAACGAAATGGTCAGGATCCAAGGTGGTCCGTGACACATCGCGCGCGTCGGCGCCTTCCGTGAATTCGCGGCACGGCATCATGGCGCAGCTTTCAAGGCACGCAACGTGACGGTCTTGCAAGGGAGGCACCATGTGCTTGGTCGGTGGCCACGCGCCCACGACCGGGCATCCTTCACGCTTTTCCTATATTCCTATCCTAGGGAGTACTCGTAGTATTTATGCGGCTTCTTTTTGTTCTCCGTCGTCGTATATAAAGAAGAGCACGTCGAATA
>JADLZK010006714.1:0-31444 GCA_015847255.1 Hyparrhenia diplandra
GACAAGGCAAAAGAGATGCGTGATGGGTTAGCGGAAGAACTCGAATTTGCCCTTACGAGACAAGTGCAACACTTGGCGAGATGGGTTCTTAGCTTCGCTGGATACGGGCCTCGATCTCGGAGGACTTGAGCTTCTTTGTAAAGCTCGTCGGGTGTGAGAGTGTCATAGTTGGCGGACTCCATGATTCCGGAACACCTTCATCCCACACCTTCGATCCGGGCGTACAAGAGCACGCATCGCCTTCTCGTGATCATCAAGCCTCTCGAAGGCTTGTTCGCGTATTGACATTTCTTAACCAATCACCAAAAGGCAATCACGCTTAGAAATGCATTGGTAATCAGCGCAACCGCCAAAAAGGGGAGTCTTTGGAAAACCAAGGTTGACCTCCCACGATGACTTCAGGAATTGTTACATTCGGCAATATCACCACGGGATGTCGGGTGGCATTCTGCATGCGTTCTGAGAACAAGTCATAAGCACACGGAAATACCGTTGTAGCATTTCACCCGGAGATATTCGGGGTATCGTTATTTATATTTTCCCAAAGGAAGGCATGGTGTAGGATTCTAGCGGGGGGCATGAACAAGGCGACATGTCTATGCGGTTGACCAATACTCAATGCGGGGGTAAGTCATGATAGTTCATAAGATAGTGTGACACACACTTGGGCCAACCTCAAGGATAAAAGGAAAATAAAGAATAAAGAATATTCTAAAGTGAAGTAGGCATTCCTAATGTAATGTATGCAAGAACAAGTTAATGATCATGCAAACATAAATGACTAGAGTTTTAATTTGAGGAGTGAGATGGGACGGGGAGACCTCCGGTACCATCCCGACCCAATGGAAGGCATTCACGAACTCCTACATCACATACGAACATGGAGGGATTACAAGGGACGGACGGGGGCTGTCATAACCTGCCGCCTACCCTCACGGACCGTGGCATGCTCTCATATCCGAAGGTCCCGCTCATCAGGGCACCATGCCCGCATGTTAAGGTACATCCCATGTCCCCGCGGACTCTCACCCTATGGATGAGCGAGCTAGAACATGGACAGGCCCAAAGACCACAGCGAACCACCATCTCGGCACAACTCTTACTCTACTCAAATACATGGCACGAATGGTTAAGCCTAAAGTTCTATCGACTAACACGACATAGAAACTATAGTCTAGTTCTTCTGTCATGATAGGTGTCGAAACAACATGTAAAGAATATAACATAGAAACTATATGCTAGTTCATATGTCAAGTGTATAACATGAATATACTCTAGCTCTATTGCATAACTAAATAAGAACAAGACTTGAGAAGAAACCATAATTGGATTCATACCGATATTCCTTTCTCCCAAGTACAAGCTCTCCAATGAAGCTTTAGCCTTGCTCCAAATACTACTAAAGCTAAAGAACTAGAGAGGTGGAGTAGAGAGGAGTGTGGTGAGTGAGGGAGGCTCCAAATGGTGTGTGTGTTGAGAGAGGGGGGAGGCCCTCTACTTATAGGATGAGAGGGAGGGGCTAAGTGCTAATGTTACACCATGAATGCACCAAACCGGCGTCCTCGGGCGTCCGTTCTTTGAACCAGCCGATCCACCCCCTTGCTTAGAAGCGTTTTGGCACTTAATGTACCGCCTCGCCAAAGTTGGGCCCGAACCGCCATATTTTGGGTGCGCACCCTTCTGGCCGGTTCGGCTGAGTTTTAGCGGCCGGCGTGTTTGGGCTTGAAAAGTTGTGGGGTGGCGTTTGCTCGGACCGATTTTGGCGTTTTTGGTCCGTTTTATCCCTGGGCTTGTAATCTACTAAAAATGCGCTTTCTAGGGTCGCGCCTTTTGAGTCGTATTTCCCTGTTTTTATTATAAATCCTACAAAATACATTTTGGACACTACAAGTGGAAATATGTGAGTAATAAATGTATATGAGTATGATAATGTATAGTTTCACCCCCTTTATGGTAGAATGTTGGCGTGAAAAATATGTCGTTGGTGACCATCAACAAACTCCCCAAGCTTACCCTTTCTTGGCGTCCTCGAGCAAAAGATAAATACTTGGTTGTTGATCGGGAGTTGCTACTATGCCCGATTACGTTTTACAAGTGCGAGGGTTTATAATAAGATTTTCTACTATAGTTTGAATAAAATGGCACATCTTTTCTCACCCTTTATTACCTTTCATCGTAGCGGGGCTTTTTAGCCGTCTCAAAGCCTTGGGTGGTTGCGGATAGAGCGGTTATAATAGAAATACTATTCATTCATTCTTTTGATCAACCTTTTCATACAGGATTTATTTATAAAAATTATATTTGTTTTTTTAGAAAGTATGGGCTTATTACTATATATAAATTTTTTTGGAGAGGTGGGCTCTGCTGCGCCCTAGACTTTGTCTTTTATTTCCTCTCTTTCTTTTCTTTTCTTTTCTTTTTTTTTTTTTTTTTTGGAGATGTGGGCTCTACTCGTAGTCGGACACGTGTCCATTTTCATCTCTCTTTTTCTTTCTTTTTTTTTTTAAAATAGCCCATATCATCTCTTTTCTTCAAATTAGATTCCCGGATGTCAAGTTTCTCTTTTGAATGAAATCATAAGCGAGATCTATTTGTACCATATCATATTTGGCAACAACTTGGAATTTGGATAGAGCTTATGCAACCCACATGAATCGGGGTTTTTTTCAAGATGAGTTTTAAGACTTAGCAACTAAACCCAAACTTTAAAAGAAATTCAAATTATAAACTAGGCACAGGCAAAACATAAAAGAGCGAGCAACTATTCATCATTTCAACAAGGGACTAAGACTAAACATTTTCATAGCTCATATGTATAGGCATGAAAATTCATTGAGCATATCTCATCATTTTTATAAGATAGAGAGTATAATCAAAATATGAGATACACATTACCTTTCTTGGAGTCCTCCCCAAGCTAGCTCTTTACTTACCTTTTATGGTTGTGCTAGCTTGTGTGCGGCATAATGATCCCGAGTGATTGGTCACGTGGTTGGAGGCTCCCCAAGCTTGTCTTTTGATGTCATCACAAAAAGCGGGACAAAAGAACTTGGGGTTGAAAGGTTTATCTCCTCTTCTCTCATTTCTTCTCCTTCTCTTCTCTCCCTTTTCTTTTTATTATTATTATTATTTTATTTATTTTATTTATCATTTTGATTGTAAGCATCATGGAGTTTATTATTGGGAGATTATTATTGTAACAAAATAAAAGATAACTACCGATTTACCTTCGGCAAGGACTCACCTTTTAAAGTCCATTGACGGGACTCTTCTCCTTTCATTTTGTGCTTGATGGGTGTACATCCGTATCAGGAGAAAGTGGATGTGGATGTCATCCTTTCCCCACTGCCATGCACCTTAACATTTTGTGGCTTTACCTTCTTGGGGCTGCTTGTTCTTAGCATTCTTATGCTTGTTGAACCCATTGAATGGGCATCTCATTGTTTGACCACTGCATATGAAAGCTAGCATGCCCCGGATCACGTGTAGGGCTGCATTTGTAGTGTTAAGAAATGGTCTCCCAAGGGTTGGGGGAACTCTCTTGTTGTGACCCATGTCGGGGATGATAAAGTCGTCGGGACGTATGCTTCTCAATTTTCACCATAATGTCTTGAGCTACTCCCTCAGGCTTCCTTAGTGATAGGTCCGCCATCTGCGAGTTCAAAATGTACATGGGACAAAGGTCCACCTAGTATTTCATCATATGTTACCTTGGACATGATGTTTATGCTTGATCAAAGGTTGCGAAGGCATACTTTCGAAGACATGCGGGCCAAGCTGAGCATGTGATTGTCGGGCGACGGGGATCCTTCTTCTTGATGATGAGTGGTGGCTCGGTAGGGAGACTTGCTATTTTCCGACATAGAGGTTTACCGGACCTTGTTGAGACCATTTTATGATTCAAGAGAAGTTTCGGGTTGCCCAGGAACTCTTCCCAATCGTGCTTGGCAAAGTAGCGACAAGCGAGCTAATTGTGTTTCTATTATTAAAGCTCGGTTGTCTTTCATAGAAAAGTTAAATTTTTTAATTTTGAAAATCATGTTTTCAATTGTTTTATCATTGAGCATCAACTTCTTTGAAAGATCTTCAATTATTTTGCTTGGTTTAAGACCAAGTCTTCCAAGGAGAGAGGATTCGAATTGTACCTTAGGTTTGAATTACCTCCTTGGTTTTGTGAAGCCTTGACATTTATTCCACCCGTTATGGTCTCCTTGTTGGCGGAAACATTCTTGATGTGAGTGGTGTCTTCATGGGTTTTGAGGCGTCGTTCCCGAATGGCCAACATTTCCATAGACTTCGCATGTTACATGTGAGTCTATGGCCTTAACCGATAATCGTAGGTTGCTTCTTCTTCGGTGACACACTTGTCAAGCTTTTTCAAAAAGGAGATCCATTGTACGGACCGTCCAGTCTCCTCCACGGTATGCATGCTATCTTCTTGTTTGCCAAAGCTTTCCTCCCCCAAGCTTGATTGGACACCATTTTCTCCATAAAGAGCTGTTGCTCTATCGATGGTGAGGGAGAGGAAGGCACCTCCGGCGATGGCATCAATGTGCTCTTTTTGACATGGGTGTTAACCCATTGTAGGATACGCATCACGAGCCATTTTTTTCATCCCATGGTGCGGGCATGCTTGAATGTACTCTTGTAGCCTTTCCCATGCCGCGGTATGGGTTCCATAGGATACCTGGCGGGAGTTGGCAATTCTTCCCTTAGGGTGTGAGTTTTACTCATGGGGAAGAATTTAGTGAGGAGGCGCCGTGGAACATTTGTCCCACGTGTTGGCGACTTCCGTCTCTTTATAGAACCACTTGTTTTGCCTTCCAGAAGTGATGGGAGGGAAACAAAAGCGGATTCTAATGGCTTACGGTGCAACACCTTGGATGACAAGCGGTGTCAGCGAGCTCGAGGAAGTGTTGCGGATGCACATTTGCGTCCTCACTTGGCAAACCATAAAATTGGTTTGCATGCACCATCTTGATTAGGCGGGTAGGAGCTCAAAGTTCTCGGTTCCCATGTTGACGGCCGGGCCCAGCGGGCACGTTGTTAATAAGAAGGATAGGTAGTCGCGGATCGACTTGGCCATAGTGAAATGCGGATGATGCAAGGGCGATTGGTTTTGTTTGTCGGCGAATTAGCGGGGAAGATTTGATATGAGTTGGGTTCTTCTTTAGGAGTGCCTCAGGATGCGTGATGTAGTTGTTCCAGCGAGGGACAAACCAATCGAACACTATCTGTCTTCATCCACAACGAGGAGAAAACATGAAAGATTAGCCCGCGAGATGCGGAGAGGCGGCCGTGAGCCAACACGACACCCGGCGCGAGGGCAGCAGCGGAGGCCAAAGATGACACCCCGAGGCTTGAGGGCGAGGTCAGTCACGACACCCCTTGGTAGGGCGGGACAACAGCAGCCAACACCCCCGCAACAGGGGGGCAGCCGAAGACCAAAGACAAACACCTCGCGGTGCGGCGGGCAACAAGATACGGGCCAGAAGCGCCCACGGGGGGTGGCGGTGGCAGGCGAAAGCTACCCGTGTGGGTGCGTGGGCGGTGAAGCAAAAGAGGAAGACCTCCCGAGCGGGGGCGGCGGAGCCCTAAAGCGGGCTTCGGGGCCAAGCGCGGCGGAAGAAGGGAGGAAACCCTAATAGAGCCTAAAAAGGCGCATCGGGGCGTGTGTTTTTACCTTTCCACCCAGGTGGGGTTTATGCCGAATCTTGCCCTGCGGGCCTAGGCGTAAGTGGCAAGCGTGTCGTGTCTGATTTGTAACTACTGATAAATACCGGCCAGGACGCCTATAAATACGGACCGGCGGGGCGTATGAGCGAGACGGTTGGGTGGACATTTTTATGACCTATCAATATCAATCGAAAAAGAGCCTTTCTCGGGATCAACACTTTTGACCCACGTCACTCACACGGGGACCGACCCGCGAGCCCGATACAGCGTGTCCGCCCCCACAGTAAGGAAGCCCTCGCTCCTCCTCCCACTCCCCGATAGCGAGGAGGGTAGGAGGCTGAGCGTGATCCCTACGATTGAGCGCCGTCCGTAGGGGCCAGCACGAACCATGCGGCGAACACCGAAACAATCTGAGGGTGGGCTGCATGTCGAGAGGCCATCCACCGCCCGCCGGGCCCCAGCCCGGTACGGCCAGGACCGCCCAGCGGGACCCTACCAGCCTCGGGCCGGGCCGCCGTGCCTACCCTTGCTCGAGGCGGGGCCCAGCCCCTCCTCCGCCGTGGGGGGACGGCGGGGGCTCCCGGTCAGCGTGTCAGGGGCCACGGAGCCCGGGAACCGGTCATCACGGAGTCCCACGGGGTCGGGGCTCGGTGGTGCAGCAACCACTCGCCCAGCCACCCCCCCAGGCGGGGGGCGTCCTCGGGGGCTTTGGATTGGCGGGGAGGCTAGCAGGGGCAGCGAGAACGAGAAGCGGCGGGGCAGCGGCCCTCGGCGCTCTGAGCCTGGATCGCCTTGCGCCGCGGTGGGCCTCCGGCCGGAGACAGCGCCTACGCACCGTAGGGACAGGCCGGCGGCAGAGGAAGCCGGCCGGAAGTGGAGCGGTAGCGACTGCGGCCGGGAGATCACGGCCCGCATGGGGCCGTACCTCGGCCCGGGCGGGCGCATCGGCCTTTGCCACGACCCCCACCTCCACCACCCCGCCGCTTACCAATGCCCAACCCACTCCGCCACCACTAAACACCCCCGCGAAAACACGCCGCTCACGCGGTTATGCTCCGCCAAACCCCCACCGGCCATGAAAACCGCCGCCCGAGTTCTTACAGCCACCACCGAACTTCCCACTACGACCCCGCATCCCGCTCTCATTTGCCCTCCCGGTGGCGGAGTAGCCCGCCTCATCTGACCCCACCACCTACCAAGATACACGAAGGCGAGCCGGACCCCCGACAGTTTATCATGTCATATGAGTTTGCCGTGGCGCGGTTGGAGAGGCGAGTCCACTATGGCGAAGTCTTTCGTCATAGTCGCGAGGACATCGCTCAGTCTGGTACTCAACTTTGCCCCCCCGCCTCCATCGGCCGGTGGGTGGGAGCTCGGGGCGGCCAACGCAAACAAACTTCAAAGGGGTAGACTCGGCCCACGGCCAACTCCAGGAAGCTCCTCGGTGTCATCGGGAGAAACCAACCGAACCTCACGAAAGATTGGTGGCGGAGGGTTCCTCCCAAACCAAGGCAAGGACCGGCGTCACCGACCAAAGCGTCATCATGGCAGTCTTGGCGCATCGGGCCGGGCCCTTGCCATTCAAAATCGAGGAACCGGCCAAAGACCACGGCGGGCTTCATGTGATAATGGAGAAATATTGCGGAGCCGACACCGGCCACAAAGCAAAGCTCGGGGCCTCAGGCCACAACCTGGCGGCCCGCAGCCCCCGGCAAAGACCGCCCAGGTCGAGAAAACTTCGCTTTCCCGGACAGCGCTAGGGTCACGGCGATAGACTCAGCGCCCCCCCGCCCGGAGCGAGAGAGCAAACCACCCCGTCAAACCAACTTATCGACCAAGGGACCAGCGGCGTACAACCAACGAAGGCGGCCGAGGGGCCCGTCCCGGCAAAAGCAACCCTACTACCACTATTGCGGGGTAGATAAGGGTCACTACACAAAGCGGTGTCCATACTTCGCCAAAGGGGAAAGAGTTCATGGACAACCGGCTAGCTTCGGCAAACCAACGCCCAGATCAAACACACGGAAGACCGGCGCAACCCTCGCGGCACAACCATTACTCCTACACCCCGCCAAACTATGGGACCCCTACCGTGCCCGGCTTTAGCTACCCGGCCTTCAATCAACCCCGTACCATCACCACTCATACGGTCGGCCCTACGGTGGCCAAACCTACCGATTACACCCCCGAAACCCAGAACCAGTTTCACCCCAACCCCGCATTACCACCACCCCGCCAATTCCAACCTTACCACCACCACCACCCCGCCACGCCCGGTAAAGCAAGAAATGCGAGACCACGCTAAACAACCCCACCTCCGCTTACGGTGAGATCTTGGCCATCTCGGGGGGATCAAGCGAGGACCCGCGGCAACAAGCGGCGAGAAAAGAGCACTATCGCGCGGGGGTGCATCATGTGGCGCGGAGGGCCCCACAAGAGCGATCAATGGTCCCATGTCGATCATGTTTTTATTGCAGCGAACGCGAGGCTCAAGGATTACCCCCCACACCCGGCGATGGTAATCAAGACAACCGTCGCGGGGTGGATTGTAAAGCAAAATCTTAGTCGACACGGGAAGCTCGCGAGATATTTTGTTCACCTCCACCTATGACCGCATGAGGCTCGGCCGTAACCTCACGGAGCCGGCCCGGGAAACCCCCCTCTTTGGATTCGGAGGCCAGCGGTAATCGAGCAATAGGGAAGATAACCTGCCCGGTCACCTTCGGGGACCAGCCCCACCCCTCGGACCAAAAATATAACCCGATGTGGTTGACATGCACTACAACTACAATGCGATCTTCGGGAGGGGCATCATCAACAGCGTTCGCGGCGGTAATCCACCGGGTTATCTGCGCATGAAAATGTCGTCGATTCTTTGGAGTTATAGCGGTTTTCGGGATCGGGACCTCGCAAGAACCGCGGAGAGGGGAGGCAGTTGCCCGGGCGGCAGCAGTGCATGCCCTCGAGCAAGGCAGGGGGAAGACAAAGAGGAGAAGGAAAAGAAAGAAAAACCGGACCCGATGAGGACCACTACAAACCCCTGCAGCGCCCGGTCGGTGGAGGAAACCAAGCAAATCGGGCTCTTCAGAATAGCGAAACCAAGGTAGTGACTATCTCGCAATGTTGGACCTAGACGAGGCGAACCTCACCCATTTCCTCCGACCATTGCGATGTTTTCGGCAGTCGGCCGAGAGGACCTCAGCGTCGGCCAGGTCGGATAATCGAGCACAAGCTCAATATCCGAGAGGGGGCAACCAGGTGCAAGCGAAACTCCGCCAAATGTCCGAAAGAAGCGAGGGCGGCACAAGTCGAGGTCAATCGCCTCCTAGGCAGCCAAAGTGATAAGGCCGGTAAAGTACCGAACATGGCTATCAACGTGGTCCTCGTTAAAAAAGCAAGCCTCTCAAGGACAAGGCGAGAACCTCCGAGATGGAGAATGTGCGTGGACTTCACAAGTCTCAACAAAGCATGTCAGAAGGGCGACCCCCCTACCCCGCATCGGTGGCGCTCGTACGCGGCCGCGGGGTGTGAAATACTATCACTACTGTTGTTTCTCGGGGGGTACCACCAAATCTGGATGAACAAAGAAGAGCGAGGAAAAACCGACTTCATAACGCCCAGAGCACATATTGTTTTCGGGAGGATGGCGGAGGGCCTCGGAATCACGGGGTCCACACCGCAAGAATGACCGCGCGGAAGTCCTCGCGGGCCGACAAGGCAATCTCCGCCTACGTTGATGATATTGTTGTGCGAGCAAGCTCGGAGGCAGACCACATAGCGGGACCTCGAAAGGGCATTCTGAAACTCCACGGGGCGGGCTCAAGTTAAACCCCGCAAAGTGCGTCTTGGTCGGCGGGGGCAAATTACTCGGGTGCCTAGTCTCCGCAAAGGGGCATCGAAGCAAACCCAACCAAGATTCAAGCAATCACAAAAATGGAACCCCGACGAGCGGGGAAATTGGCACAGCGTCTCACGGGCCGCATGGCCTCCCACGAAATAGATTCATCTCAAGGTCCGCGAGCGCGGCCTGCCTTTCTTCGGATCACGAGAGCATCGGGCCTTTTCGAGCGGGGGTCATTACAACAGCGGGCCTTCGGCGACCTCAAGCAGTACCTCCTCAGCGACAATCCTCGCAACACGAGCCCGGCGAGGGGCCTCCTACTCTATGTGGCGGCCTCCGCCTGTGCGTAGCGCGATCCTCGTTAAGGAAGTCACGAACAACACCAAGTGCGACAACTCCCCATCTACTACGTGTCGAAGTCTCGAGGGCCCCAAAGGCAACTATCTTGAGCTAGAGAAGGTAGCCTACGCGTGATCATAGCGCAAGAAAGCTTAAACATTACTTTCGGTCACATGAGATCACGGTGCCGTCTTGCTTCAGTTAGAGAACATCTTGAAACCCCCGAGTCGGTGGGAAGGATAGCCCGGTGGAGAACGCGCCCAGGCGATCGATCAAGTTCGTGGGCGGGAGCAACAATTAAGTCCCAAGCCTCGCCCGGACCGTGGCGATTGGACCCCGGCGTATGTCGGCGGCAAAGTTGGACCCAATATGGACAGCGTACGCGGTGGGCACGGGGCTCAGCGGGCGCGAGGATTGCAGCCATCCTCATCTCACCCATCCGATTGTAAGCTCGCTACTCGGCGAGTTGGAGTTCCCATGCACCAACAACATCGCGGGTCTGGGCGATCATCATGCGGCCTGAACAAGCCGCTCTGTATCGGCAAGAAGGGCCATTATCGAAAGGACTCCGAGGGGTTGTCTCGGGCCGTGTCGAGAAAAAGGCACGCAAAGCCGAAACCCGAGCTGAGAGAGTGCCTTCTCAGGGTCCGAGGAAAATGGAGGCCTTCTTCTTGGGCATCACCACAAAAAAACCATAGCGAAGGCGGGGACAACGGCGAGGCCGGACGAGCTAGCAAAGGCGGCGGCGGCACAAGGTCGCTACCTCGGACGTGTTCTCTGAAGCCCTAACCAAGCCGGCCGGTTGAAGGACCCCGCCCGGCGTCCGGGGATCGTGACGCCATAGCAAGCGAAGATTGGAGGGCCCAGATAATAGCATACATCAAAGGCGATTCGAACCCGAGTCAAAGGAAGAGGGAAAGAGGATAGCCCGAGAAGGTGAGGGGATCTGAGAATGATCGTGAGCGGCTATCTGAGCATCGGTCACGGCACCATGGCTCAAATGCGTCTCGGCCTCAGGAAGAGCAATCCTCGCGAAGTGCACGAGGGCATCTGCGGCTCACACAACGGACCCAGCGCGTCGTCGGAAAAAACATTGACGCGGGGTTTCTATTGGCCCACCGCTCTAAGTGACCGGGAACCTTGTAAAGCGTTGCGAGGATGCCAACTAATGACCCATCACTCAAACCTCCCGGGGCATCAACCACACCAATACGCCGCGTGGCCTCAAAGATGGGGAATCGACCTGCGTCGGTCCGATGCAGCAGCGCCGGGGAACCTCCGCTACGCGGTGGCAGCCATTGAGTACTTCACAAAATGGATCGAAGCCCGCCCCTCGCAAGCGATAACCTCGCACTTTCGGTGCGAAGTTTTTTTCGGCAACAAATCATATGCGCGCCGGGGTCCCAAGAGAAATCACGGTGAACAGCGGAACACAATTATTTGCGAGGCCTTCAAACAATTACGCTTCGGTCGGAACCAAGATACACCGCCTCCGTCCGGACACCCCGGTCCTAACGGCCTGCGTGGGAGGGCCAATGGCACAATCTGCAAGGCATCGGCTCAAAAATTCAGGGGCAAGCCAAGGGGGGTACAGGCGGGAACATCTCACCGGTGGTTTGGTCACATAACACCTCGAATGCGAGCAACAAAGTTCACCCCATTCAAGCTCTTGTTCGAGGGAGGCGTGCTCCCGGAGGAACTAACCCCGGCTCCCAAGAACAACAACGCGCCCAGCGAAGAGAACCCTCGCTTCGCCCTGATGACCTTGTCGAAGAAGTCGCAATCGGGCCATCCTCAACCTCGGCGCATACCGGCAAGAAACACGCAAATGGCGTAACAAAAAAGGTCAAGCCCGTGACCTCGCGATTCGGGGGATTTCGCTCATCGGGGAAGCAAAATGCTCAAATGGCGAGGGAAAATTTGTGGCCAAGTGGTCGGGGACCCTTCCTTGTCACAAAAGTCAACAAAGACCGGCTCATATCTTTTGCAAGACCTCGAGGGAAGCGACCTACCACGTACACGGAACATAGGCGACCTCGCCAAATACTACCCATAGCGGGCGCCACACCTCGGCGTTAGCGGTAGCTGCACTCTTTTCCACCATGAGAAAGGCGCGAGGTTTTTTTGCGAGGCGGCACCCCATTTATCAATATACATAGATATTTCCCGGAAGAACTTGTCTCGCTATGTCTTCAAAACACAACACCGAAAGCGGCGGTGACTCTCCGCCCTAATGGCGGATTTCGACAAGGATGATTGGCCCGCCCGGTGACTTCGGCCTCGCTAGCTTTTGAGCTAAGCCAAACATGCGGGCTCGCCAAAATCAAACGGCAGCGGACCACGAATATGGGCGTGCGGTACAAAAACGCGCACCACGGCAAAAGCGTGCGGGGGCTTGCACAAATCAAACTTGACGGACCCGGTATGGGCGTGCGGTACAAAAAGCAGCGCACCACGGCCGCGTGCGAGGGGCTCGCAAATCAAGCCCGGCGGACCCCGAGTATGGGCGTGCGGAGGTACTGCCCCTTGAACACGGCAAAAGCGCGCGGTGAACATCAACCCCGGCGGACCCGGTATGGGCCGCGGAGGTATTAAGCGCGCACCACGGCAGAAACATGCGAGGGGGGCCCGCCAGCGAACCCAGCCCAGCGGACCCAGTATGGAGCGTGCGGAGTACAAAAGCAGCGCACCTGGCAAAAACACGCCCCCGGGGGGCCCGCAAAACGTGACCCGGCCAGCGGACCCGTGTGGGCTATGCGGAGGTGAAAAAAACGCGCACCACGGCAAAACACGCCTGCGCAAACCTCGGAAAACGCCCCGGCAAAACAAGCCGGGGGGTTCGCGGGAATGACACGCAAAAAGCTTGCAAAGTGTCGAAACCTCCATTCACAACAAGTGCGGCACCAAGGACACCAATACGAGGCCACCCGATTACAAGCGCGCAAACAGCTCCACCAACAAAGGGCCGGGCACTTCGCGCCCTCGCGGGTAAAAAGGACACCCACCTAACTCCATCAAGTGGAAATAAAGAGCCACCCACCACCGTACAACCCCCACACCACTATAAAAACCAGCTCCACCAACATCCCAACACCACACCACAAAACCCACAAGCCAGAAAGGGCACATTACCAGCAATGCCCCTAGAACTACACACCACGCTCTTACAGTAGCGGCAGTCACAAACCTCGCAATAATCAACGCCAGCAATCTCACCAGGCACCGCAATGGAAAATGTAAAGCAGAGCAACTAGCGGCGCAACAAAGGGCTCCAGCGCACACAACCACCAAAAGTCGGCCAGCGGCACCGCGGCGCTTGAATCCATCGCTGGTGAACCCCACCCCGGGGCCGGGCACACACCCAATGGAGAATGTAACATCCTCCCGGCGACAAAGGCAAAGGGAATCAAAGTTCAATGAGCCGAGCCGGGAGCCATCTATCGAGAACTCCCCGCGCCACGGCACGAGGCTGTCACGGGCCCCGCTCAAGGGCCTCTGCCGGGGAAGGGCATTCGGCGCCAAGTTTCCAAACCACCACCCGACACCACATCGACCACCCGGAGCACCCTTGGCGCCCGGAGGCGGAATAAAACAACCCCGCATCCACATGGATAGGAGCAGGGAGGCCTCGGGGAAGCCCAACTAGCCCGAGGCAACCACAGCAACCTCGAAACCAGCGGGGTAACCTTGGGCAACCCGGTAGAAAGCCGAGCTAGTGGGTTTCCTCTTTCTCATGAAAGCAAGGAAAGCATTGCGGATATGTCGCCCATATAAAACATGTACCCCAGCGGTCGAGGCAATGGAAAAATTGTCGTCTCGTCCTCACAAATAACAAAAACCTAACTAACACCCGCAAGACAACGAGCCTCGCTAAAAAGCCGAGGCGTCGCTGCCTGTCTAACACCCGCAAGCAGCGAGCCTCGCTAAAAGAAGCCGAGGCGTCGCTAGCAACTTAACCCCCGCTAAGACATAGCGAGCCTCGCTAAAAAGAGCGGAGGCGTCATTGCGCAACTAACACCCCAAGTCGGCGAGCCTGCTAAAAAGAAAGCGGAGGGCGTCATTTGCGCACTAACACCCATAAGACAACGAGCCTCGCTAAAGAAGCGGCGTCGTGGCAACTAACACCACTTGAACAACGAGCCTCGCTAAAAGCGAGGGGATGCCCCCAACTAATAAAGGCGGCCGAGCCTCGCTAAAAGAAGGGGGCGTCATTTGCGCAACCAATCGCCAAGGTAGCGAGCCCGCTAAAAGAGCGTGGGCGTCATTGCGCATCTAAATACTCCACAAGCGGCGAGCCTCGCAAAAAGAAGAAAGGCCCTCGCTGCAATGTCATCACGCAACCATTCAAAACCCGCGGGCGGCATTTCTCGCCAACAACACAAACAAGCGTCGTACATTTGCGGCGCTTAAAGCGTAACATATTTACAAAAACCCTGCGAAGGGGACAAATTTACAACAACCCCTTGAAGGGGGCCAATTTACATCAACCCCGCGACGGAGAAAATTTTACAACAACCCCCACATGAAGGGGACAATTTCTAACAACAACCGAAGGGGGCCAATTTTACATCAACCACTTGACGAGGGGACAAACAACAACAACCTCATGAAAAGGGCATCTCCGGGCCAAAAGCCCCTCGGTGGAGATCACGCTAGCCACTTCCTCAACAAACCTCTCAACACTTCCTCCACGAGGATCGCCGGGAGACTTCGCTCCGCGAACTTCGCCCGTCTACCACCTCGGCGTCAAAGAAAGCGAACCTCCACCTACTCCTCCCGACCAACCCCCCTCCATGCGTCCCCTCGGCCAAGCTCGGCCCGGCCCCCAGCGAGGGGAGCAGCCCTAACAACGAGGAGTGGCCAGGGAGCACTCGCCCGAAACACACGCCCCGCCCGAGTCCGCACGCGCCTCTAGCTCCGTCGATTCCGGCCGGCACAATCACCGCACCCTCGCAGTCCACCTCAAACTCAACCTTGCAGCGCGCCTTAGCAACGGCCTCCTCATCCCGAGGTCCTCGTCCAACACGACGCGGGCGGCCCCACCCGAATACCATCCGTTTCCACTTGGCGATCCGGCGAGGTCATATTCACGCCCGAGAAAACCCAGCGGCACGGTTCTTCACATCATACCTCTCTAAATGCGCCCACCAAAAAGCCGAAGGCGATCGGGGTACTTCATCATCGCGTGAGCGGGTCTCCCAAGAGATGAAAATGTCTTGGTAATTCATCATGGGGGGGATGACATTGAGCACCTCCCGCGCATGCCCCACGGGATCTGCCAGCCCGAGCTAAGAATCGAGAAAACACGCCCGCAAAGTTCAACACCCGACCCATAGCGATTAAGTAAAATGCTAAACATGAGTTGACTAACAAAATAACGATGGCGCAATCAAACCTGATTAACCTTCAACCTCTACGAGTGCACCAAGTACATTTCTGAGAACCTCGGCGAGGCCCCTAACTCCTACACACGTCACAAGACATCACTCCCTTGAGGTCTCAACTTTGGTGGCCGAAGCGGCGCTGAGCGTCAGGCCGCTTCGACTTGCAGGGGGCAGCGTTGTCGTCACCTTCCTTGAGAGGCACCTTCACGGGCAGCTCGCCATCTTGGTCAACCCTCGCCTCCGTGGCGGGCCGGCATCTCAGGGGCCCCGCGACCCACCGCACAACCTGGATCGTCCCCCGGCCTCGAGTACAGACCGCCAAAGCACATGAAGATAGAATTCGGCCAAAAGCACCAAGGACATTCCAACGGACAACAAGCATGCGAAAAGAAAAAAAAGCACGTACCCGTGCGCCGGTCCTGGAGCCCCTCCATGGCCACGTCATGTCCAACATCCATAAAGAACTTCGAGAAACCTCCCGCCCGGTGCTTGGAGGCCCTCGTCCTCAGCGCCGCGTCCATCTCCTCCTTCTTCGGAAACTTGAGCTTGCTTGGGGGCTCATTGAATGTGGGCACCCCAAAGTGTGACCAATCCTTGCGCCCCCGTACCCTCCGTCGCCGCACTGATGTGAACCGGCGGAGTCACAGGAAAACGTCGACCCGGCTCGGCGATGCGAGGCTCCCCGGCGGGCGGGGCCGAGAGCAGCCTGCTCCCGGCGTCCACTAGAAAGCGGCTGTCGAGGTCTCCTTCACAGCATCCCCGCCCGGCCAGCGTCATCGCGAGGACAGCGTTGCTCAACTCGCCACCTTCTTGGCCGGTCATATCCGGACCTAGCCTGCAGCGGCGCCTCGGTGACAGGTCAACGTTGCGGCGGGGGTCTCCACCACTCGTCATGCGCCTACGGAACCTCTCTCTGCAGGAGGCATAGGCCTCCATCTGTTTCTTCAACTCCGCATCCAGGCGTGCCACCTCCCCCTCGGCGCGCTCCACCTCGCTTGAACGCGCCTGCCAGGGACCTCGTGTCGTCCCTTGGCGTCGCTCGCGCGCGCCCCCCCAACACGCCCCGGGACCCAGGATCTCAGCCCCGGCCTTCCACCGATGTCTTCTTCTAGCTCCGACCAAGGCGGAAGGACAGCCGGTTGCTCGGCCTCGAGGACCGCCGCGCCCGTACAGAGTAAGCGCCTCTCACTTCGTTCGGTGAATTGGCATTCTCGATATCGGGGCCGATTAATGCAGTCGGACTCCGAGGTCCACCGGAGCAACCTTTCGAACCGAACCGGTGTCGGCCTTGAGCACCGGCCATGCCCCCGCTTCCGCCCCGATATCGGCGTCATCGAGTTCCCCCCCTCAACCTCCCGGCCCCCACCGGGATATGGCACCAACCCGGTCGGGGCCGGGCGGGCGAAAAGGCACCACGCGTGAAGGGGGGCAGCGGAGGTACTTCGGAGCATAAGCGCTCGAGCGACACCTCGACCATCGCCTTGCCGTCTTCGGGGGTCGACCGGCGCAGCGGAATTTCAATGGCATCGGCCCGTCTCCGGCCCGGTGGCGGCACCTCCTCCGCCCGAGGACATCCTCAACCTCGTGCGGAGAGTCCACCTCCTCCCTCGCGGAGTCCCCAGCGACAACAGGAGAACCCGGTCCCCCACCCGGGCCAAAGGGGCCGGCCATCCTCCTCGCTCGTTGGGCTGCTGATGTGGTCTTGAACCCGCCCCTGCCCTTAAGTGGAGGCGACCAGCATTTGACGGCAGGCGCACCCCCGGCGTCCGCCGGGGCATTCGCCCCGTCCCAAGCGGGCCGCCTTTACACCTTTGCCCCCACCGCCCGGCGTACGTGGGACCATCCCGGGCCCGTCTTGGCCCCTCTTCTTCCGTTGCACGCTCGTCTTTTTGCCCCCCTCCTCCCGGCTTGGGCGGTCGGAGTACAAAATGCCGAACCGGTCAAACACCGGTTCGGCCTTGAGCGACTCGAGGGCCAGCGGATCAGCTTGGCACTCAGCGTCCTCGCACTTCCCAATCGGCTCCTCGGTCCGCCCCTCGGCCTCAACGGGACCCGGCTGATCGCGCCGACTTCGAGGCTCGACCTTTGGATCACGATGCTCCCACGGAACCTCGAACTCCACCTTCGGAGACTTCGGACCCAAACTCCGCGGCTTATCGAGGCATCCTCCACCTCACGGCCACGCTGCGAGGCCGACGTGCGCAACACCCTCAGCTGCCCACGAATTCCTCCACGAGATCCGCCCCGGTTAGGTATACGGACATGTTGATCAACATGGCTGCTCGCTCGCGGCATTGGTCTCCACCCACTTTGCGCTAGGCGGAGTCGCCAAGGGTGCGTAGAGCCCCGCCGCAGATCCATCGCCTCCGGCTCATAGTAAAACCCGCCCGACAACGGTCCGTGACCCGCCACTCGCTACGGGCTGCTTGAGCAGGCAGCGGCTGGCGCGGTCTGTGAGTGTAGCACCGCGTCTTTGCGCCAATAGCTGCAGGCCCCTACCGATCCCCCGCAGGCGGAATGGGGATGCGATGGGCGTGCTGAGGAAGGCCTCCACGTCGGGATCGAGGCCCTCGGCGGCGAGCCCGACGAGATGCCTGACTTCGTGAAGCACGAGGGTTTCGGTTGGTGGAAGCGAGAGTCAAAGGCACGCCTCATCACACCCAACATGAACTCCGCCCGCGGGAAGCGCGAGCGGCGGTGAAGAACTCCGCCCGAACACCACAGCCCTCGTTGTCACGAGGTTTTGGGGATCTCGATCACCAGGAGGCGCCAGGGCCTCGCCTCTTCAAGATAACCCGAGCTCCGCGTACTCCTTGGCTCGGTTTCCCCACACTTGCTGGGGGAGAACATCAGCGTCGGAGGTCTCCTTGGGCTTGCCCGCGCATCTCCAACGCCATCCTCCGCACAGGAAACTTAGGCAGAAACCCCGCAAAGAAAACCCCGACTTACCGCGTCCCGCGTTGAGCGAGACGAGGGCAAGCCGAGAAGCAAGTGAGCAGAGGGCCGGGTGAATGCGGGGAGAGTAAAAACTTAGGCCTTGAGAACTTTTTACACTTGGCTGGCGGCAGGCTATTTATAGCGCGCTTTTCGCTTAGAGCGGACCCGAGGCAGCGAGGATCTCGCGCCCACGACTGCAAAGCGGTTCGTGTCAGCGCCTCGAGATTCGCTCAAGAGACTCAACCTTGCCGCCTCACCCGCGCCAAAACCTAACGTGTCCAAAATGAATCCACAGCGCGGCCGGCAACTAGGGCGTCGGCGATAGCTCCCACGCCGAGGCCACCAGCGGGCCTCTCCCTAAGGTTACCGTTGCTCGCGGCACGGACCACAGGACTCGCTGAGACTACTTGTTGAGGGACCCTCGCCGCGAGGACGGTGGCTCGCAGGCCCAAAACCACATTTGACACACTTGGTGACTTGAAACACCACCAGCGAGAGGCGCATGAGGCCCGAGACGGAGCCAAAAGATGGCTCGCGCGCGCGGGCCAACACGGCACGAGCGCGCGAAGCGGAGGCCAAAGGATGACTCACCCGCGAGGCGAGCGCCTTTGAGGTCAACCACGACACTCGCGAGGTGCGAGCGGCGGAGCCAACCACGACACAGCGGGCGCTGGAGGCCAGCGGCCGAGAGGCCATAGACGACACAGCGAGGCGCGAGGCGCGCAGGTCGACTGCGACACCCGCGGCGCGAACCGCCGAGCATACGCCTTACTTGGCCGAGCGGCCGAGCAAGAGACCAGCACCCGCGCGAGGCAACAAGATACTGGGCGGCGCAGCGGTCGCGGGGGTGGCGAGGCGAAGCAAGCTTACCGCAGTGCGTGGGCGGATGAAGCAAAGAGGAAGACCTCCCTTGGCCTTGAGCGGCAGGCTGGCGCGGGCTTCGAGGTGCAAGCGGCGGCGCAGAAGGGAGCAAACCTAATAGAGCCTAAGGGCGCATCGGGGCGTGTGTTTTTACCTTTCACCCAGTGGGGGTTTGGCACCGTCTTGCCCCTGGCAGTCTAGGCGTGAGGAGCAGCTTAGCGTGTCGTGTCACGATTTGACATAACAAGAATTGAACAACATTCAAGCTATCTGGCTTAGAAGGAAATGATATACAACAAAACATAGATGGCTACGTATACATCCACCTTTATTTGCACCAGGCTAAATCTGCGGTTGCCTTTATTAGTTGTCTATTTTTTGGCCCAATAACCCCAATCCTTTACGATATTTTTTTCGAGTCGATTATTCCTTGATAAATTCAAATTTGAAGCCCCTAGTAGTGTGGTTATTTCTTACGGAATTCCACCGGTCAAATAATTTGATGACAAGTCAATGCTAACAATGTCATAAATCCTTAAATCATTGTAAAAACGTTCTTGGCCCTTCATGGCCGGAGACACATTATCCTCTTCCATTGGGCTCCAATTCCATTCGGTGCATTCTTACTAAATTTGACCAATTACGGGGGGTAAGGCACGATAAACTATTGCCTGCCAAATTTAGGTAGCATAGTTCTCCAAGATCGGTAATCATTCTTTGGAATGCTGCCCGGTGAAGTTATTCCATGCTAGATCGAGGGCAGCTTAGGTATGTGTATTCTTTTAGAATTGATTCTAACTTCAGGATATCATATTGTTACTTAATATTAGTCTTACATTACATCATTTGCTGCTTGGCTTATCAAACATTGTGAAATTCTCCCTCCAAATGATTGTTGGCTAAGTTCAAAGGCGGCCCGGTGACAAATAGATTGCGGAATATGACGGTGATATGATTGGAAAATAGATGCGAGGGATTGTAGCATTGGGGCTCCCAAAATTTCTTTGGTAGTGGCACGACAAATAGTTCATGGAGATGTCGGTGCCCAGGATTTGGGGGGCAACTGGGGTATTTGACCAGTAAGCTGGTTTGAACCCAAAAAAGAAGAGTATTACACTAACGATGTCATATTCTTCAAGTTTCTTGGCAGCGTACCATTGATATTATTGTCGAAAAAATCAATTCCTTAGCATTTGAAAAAGGTAGTTGAAAACCAATGTCGGAATAAATTGTGAGATATAGATGCACTTGATATATATAAGGTGGATACCAGTCTGTGATTGCAGCCAAAGAAACAGAGGACCCATGTGGCAGGATTCTAAAGATCTCGTCGACAATGCGAATGGGAGGCAACCAGTGCAGTATCTACACCTCAATCTTTAAGGAATTTCGGACAAGACTATTTTGTTAATCTTGACAAACCATCAAGGTGCTCATGGGTGATAACACCCGAGGTTATTGTAGTGTAGGTACATGTCAGTCAAAAGTTGAGCATACCAATCTCGGAGAGGAGACACGAGGTCCGGTGAATCCGTTGTAGGAGATCAAGGCCCGACTAAACTTCGGAGCATATACCAATCTCGGAGGAGCACAGTCCGGTGAATCCATTTGAGGAGAATCAAGAGTGACTAAACTGCGGACATACCAATCTCGGATGGCAGCTGCCCGGTGTTTTGTTATCGGTGAGGTCAAGAATGTGTAGGTTGGGCCATCGCCCTATCCGATCTGGCGACACTCAATGAAATTATTGAGACCAAAATGCGATTCGGTCGGTTTGCTTGGCGGACATTGTGGTAGCTTTGTGAAATAACTCAGTTATGCTTCCATTAAGTTGACTCGGGGTTAAGTCTATGGTTTCCAAATTGCATAGATTTGTCATGTTCATTTGTCGTCATATCTATGCTTCAATACCGGAAAATCAATCACTTGGAGGGCGTCATACCTCAGTAGTCGGGCATTTGACCGTACAAAGTAGCCTCAAGTTCGAGATACCGAAGGCTTGTCAAATTCGGAACCAACCGACGCAATTGGGTGGTCAAAGCTGTTCTTTGGAGAGAGTGAGATGATCAAGGTGTGTAAAGATTAAGATGCGGGAGAATTGATTTCTGCACTTGTAAAGAGAACAGTCAGGAAGACGAAGGACCTCCAAAGAAGGAATCATGTTAACCACACAGGCCCAATCAGCTATAGCTGAGATTTACATAGCCCATGTTGAGGTACCGTAGAGGCAGGTTTGATAACCATGAGAGATCAGTGGAGTAAAAAGGTGCCACAAGAGGGTCAAGGTGGTTCAACTTTGAGAGGTTGCCAAGATGAGCACCCTCCCGACTTGACATCTGGGAGAGGTCTAGATATGTCAAGTTGTTTAAAGGCCTAGGAACTCAGGCTGCGCACACCGGCCCTGAAAAGATTGTTATAGCTGAGATCAAAGGTGCTCAAGATGATGTAGGAGACCAAGGAGGGACTTATACGGCACGACAAAGCCAAGATGTCGTATATTCATTGCCCAGCTGAATCCGAGGCGTGGCGGTCTGGTTGCTGCACGGATGCCGCTCCATGCAGCAGTCTTGGTCACCTTGATGCCACGAGGCAAAGGCGTAATCAGTGCCCGGTGATGCCTCGCTTGAGGCCAAGGCGTCCCTCGTGGAGTGGGCTATCACGGGGCAGCATAGCTGGCATGAGGACCAGCCGAAGCTGAGAAGCTGCAGGTGGTGGCGGCGGCCCGGTACAAGGGGAAGTGCAATGCAAGGCGAACGGATGCATTTGCATGGCTTTCAGTTCAGTTGATGATTGTTGGTTTGTTATTGTGTTTCTGCGCTGGTGTGGCCATCTCCATCTGATCAATCATGATTATATAAGCTAGCTGCTTCAGTCTGTGGCCAAGTCACGGTCGTCGTAAATCGTCGCCGCCGCCTTGACTAGCCAAGTCACGGTCGTCATCGACACCTCTTGATCCGTCAATGTCGATACTCAGGTCAAGTCGCGATTAGGTCGTCCAGTCGTTGCGGCTGGTAGTCAACATCCTCTTCCACGAAATTTCTCGTACTGGGGTGGAGGGCTTTCAAGACCGATGACTGTACCACAGTGGCTCCATTCAACAATTGCAATTCCAAGAAATCATGATTGGGATTAAACGAAAGTACAGCTTGTTGTTTCATTTTATAACCCGATGCCGTGAAAATGTGGAAAAATCATTTTTAAAGTAAGCGGGGCTACGCCACACAATTAGGAAAAAGGGTTTATGTACGAATGTCGCCACGGAGGCACACAAACTGGTCCTAGGACAAAAGATTACGCTCATGTCTTTGCTAGTTTATTGCTTTGCCACCATTGCCAATGTCTACTGCACTATGTCTTCTTTGGTCATAGAGGCTACCTATTGTGCCATCTTGTGAGCGTTTTGAAAGATCTTCCTGTGTCTCTCCTTCCCGCGGGTTTGGACAACGTAAATGAAAACTCCATTGAAAGCGCTTGAGTTCCTGCTTTGGCACCTTGCCTGCCATATCTTCCCACCAAGCGCCGATTGAGGGTTGGATCTTGTTGTTGGCAGCTCTAAATCCAAAATTTTCTACAAGATAGCACCTAAGCCCAAACCGCTCTCGCAAAGGGGCATGGCAAAAGAGAGATGTAGTCCCTATCTCCCAGGGACCATTACACAAGACACAATGGTCATGGTGCAGCCATCCCAGGCATTAATTTTCATTTATTCTCCTTTTTGCCTTCCATATGAGTTCATGTTGGAACTTTCGATACAAGCCTCTGATTTGTATCTTGTATGTACGGCAGTGGAGTAATTTTCATTCGACCGCCCATTTCCAAATGATGGAGTCTTCTACCTCGGGCTAAAAGCTGGACATTTTGTAATATGATCCATAGGCCAATGAATTCATGGATCTGTGTTGATGTTGTGATAGATCTCTGCAGGGATTTTGTGAAAGCTCCCACCAAACCCATATTTTTTCCTACACACAAGCATGAACAGGTGCAGCGCTAAGTACCTTGGTGCCTCTCCATCTAACCAGCTGTGGTGCCAGAAACATGCTTTGCCATTGTTGTTGATCGTGACCGTGGTGGAGTTGTTGAAAAAGTAGTAGATCTGTGTCATTGCACGTCACCCAATCCCACCCAAGGTTTAGGATCCTTTGACCCCATTCTTGCCATAGCCATCTTAGAGCAGTACCCTCCCAAACCTGAAAATTTTTTAGGTCCGGCACACCCAATCCATGGGTTTATTGTTGGAGAAAAATCATAACTATCCGGTTGCCATGGCATTTTGTAAGTGTTGTATGGACTATGGAAGGGATGGTTCCTACTTGTTCAGCGTGTAGCAAGGTATATATAAATGGCATAAGCCAGCACAATCTCAAACAAGCCCCTACTCTTTTTTTTAAGAGGTGGGCTAAAAAATTCAACTCCGCTCCATATGGACTCTATTTTCCATACCCTCCCAAATCCCACCTTAAGCCCCTAGAAATAGGAACCTCTATTCCTCCTCCCACCTGTGAGTCCCCTAAGTGCCAGATTATTGCACTTTTTTGTTTTAAAGGTTTGAGAGTCAGGAGACAGATAAGGGTTTGAGAGTTCACTTAATCTTTTTACCAAATTCAATACCTTTCTTAGAAGCCCAGAAGGGGTAATATTTATCCAAGAGCATTTGGATGAATGCAGAAAAACATTGCTCCATATGGACTCCTTCTTACTCTTTTTTTACTAAGGAGACAGATAAAAAAAGTGGTTTCTAAAAAACATAATACAGATTATTGCAAATTTGCTGCTAGAACTATTTTCCCCAAAATGTTTAAAAAATGGCTTTAACTCAAAAAGAAAAGAGTTGATCCACACCAGGAGCCAAACCTACCAAACGGAGGGCTCAAGAGGAGGACAACTTTTTTGAGAAAGAAAAATAGCTAAAACATGCCTACCTTTAATGGCTCATCTAAATTCATCTAACATTAAAATAAAATCTATTAGTAGTGAAACGGATTTTAATTTTGTTAGTCTAAGGTCCAGTGTCTAGCTGCAAAGTTCCCCGGCAGGCAACAAGCAAACAGCGGACTTGATTTAGTTGTTGGGTGAGCGCTTCAGGTCAGGGAGTTAACCTACAAGGCTGCTACATGGCTACATCAGCAGAAGACAAACATGCCCTTGTCCGGTGAAATCAACCTTCGTGCTGAAGTGTCCCAACAATCCGCTCTAACTGCAAGTTAAAAACAAGGTCAGTTTACACCAGGGGATAATGAAGATGCTGGTGGAGATTAATCAAGGAATCCATACTAAAAGAAACTGTTGAGCATTAACCCAAACTAGGTGAGACAAACTTTCAAACAGAAGCTCAAAACCCAAAAAGCTTGTCATTTTCATCTTGAATCCAAACTTAGTGAAATGTGATAGTGTGACTACAAAGATAAAAAAAAAAAAAAAATTGTTCATACTGCTAATTGAATAGCTGAACTGCATGTTACAATGGATCACAAACTTGGGAAATGAATGTTTTTTGCAGAGCATGAGCAGCTGGACAGGATTACAGAACCAAACGAAAAGTGAACTCACCTTGAACTCTCACCTTAAGGAATTGCACTTCTGGTTTTCTGATTCGCCTAGCATATTTACAACTGAAAGGAAGAAAAAAGGGACGTAGCTTTTCAAAAACCTCTTCACCGTGCTTGGAGATAAAGCAATGAAATTGCAATTCAGTCAATACCTCGGATAAAATTCTTTTCTCCTGGCAATGAATAAATTAGTAAATGCTTTGTTCCTCTAATCTACTTACGTCAAGAAATCATGATGAATATCCTAGACAATACACCTAACACAGAAACATCAGGAATCACAGAATACAATAAGTAATGCTTCAGACAATTTTACCTTGTATCGGTGGTAGAGATCTTTCACTATAAAAGCAAGATCTTTTTTTCTTTGCCCTGAAAAAACCAGAGTCTTGAACAGAGATATATCTTGTTGTGATGTAGCTGATTTGGGACACGTTGCGATAAATACCACTTGTCTCTTAATACTAAGGGCAGATAACTCAAAATTGAACTAATAAAATAATCTATATGAGAAGGTCTACTCACTCTCCAATTCGACAAAATGATGCTTCCTTAGATTTTTAGAAATGGCTTATCGAATATATTCAAAGTACGAACTAACAAATGAAGCAATCCACCCTGCATTGCACTAGACAATTGTGAATCTTGCAAGATAGTCACTGTATGAGCATGAACATTATCAATATTTACAGGAGATTGCTGAGCATTAAAAACTACATTCTATAAAATTTTCTGAAGTATCAAACACAACTGAATGTCCACACATAACAGAATAGAGGCATACCTCAACAAGTCCTGGATCTTTGGATATACCTGTTATCATAAAAATATAAAAAAGACAGATGCATTAAATAATATATTAATTAATATACATTTATATATGGAATAAATCACAAAAAATGGTGAAATAATAACTCAATTTTTTCTGCCATATGTAGCCAAGAGACTATCATGGTGGAGGCACACCTAAAGACCATGTGCCAATAAGCCTCCCTCAGCTTAGGCTCATGAGTCAAATAAGCTAGTTATTGTTAGAGAGGATAATGTTCATTGTGTATTCCTCAAAACCCTAGAAGAGGCGAATTATATTGTAGCTGTACATGGGCCTCTATTGGGCCTCTACTCATATACACTAACCCCCCGGTCTGAACTACCGGCAAGCGGAGATCAAGGCTGGACAATCAAAAAGCTTAACACACACAGGGCCCCCATGGCCACAACTAGCCAGGCTACGTTAAAGGCTGGATCAGCTCCAGGAAACGTCGAGGAGGGCAGACTGTGGTGAAGATGTCGACAAGCGGGAGGTGAATTCGGTACATGGAGCTTACCGGACATCGCCGATAGCCACGGGTCCTTGAACAAAGTGCAAGTCGATCTCGACATGCTTCGTCCGTGAATCTTTGAACAGTTGCTTTGGAGAGGTAGGCAGCGCCCGACATTGTCCCAGCGATGAGCGAGGGTGGTCTTGGTGAGAGGGGACTGTGTAGCTTCGGCCAAGAGCGCGAAAGCCAGCACGCCTCCGCCCGCCGTTGGTGACGGCCCGTACTCCGCCTACGACCTTTGGAGCGGGGAGACAACGGCTGCCGCTTGGACGACCCGAGAGACAAGGTTGCCGCCGAGGAAGGCGGCATACCGGAGGTGGAGCGGCGAGTGTCGGGCATCCGGCCCCGTCGGCGTCAATGTAGGCGAGCGAGCTCAGCGGAGGGAGACGGTGGAGAGCGAGCCGAAGTCAGCGAGTGCCGCGGACATAGCGGAGGCGCTTCATTGCGAGCAAGATGTGACTCTCGAGGATCATGCATATGAAGACAGATCTGGCTGAGCGGCATATGCGAGGTCGAGCCCGGTGAAGGTGAGGCATCGCAGCGCACCGGCCCGGACTTCGTAAAGCGATAGGATCCGCCACAGGGATCGCCCGCATCGGGCGAGAGCTTGGCACGAGTATCAATAGGAGTGGCACATGGCTTGCAATCAGTCATCCCGGCCAGCTCGAGGATATCAAGAGCATATTGTCATGTGGTGTAGAAAGAGGCCCTGAGGGGCGCTCCAACGAGTGACACCCAAGAAGTGGTGAAGCCGACCGAGATCCTTCATAGCAAACTCCTGCCGCAAAAGAAGAGATCACCCAGCCGAAAGCAAGCGTGGGATCTGGAGGCTGTGAGAACAATGTCGTCAACATAGAGCGGCGAGGTATGCGATCTCGAGTCCCCATGACGATAGACGAGCGAGAAGTGTCGGACTTTTGCCTCTGTGAACCCCCGAGACAGCGAGAGCGTGGCAAAGCGGGAGTACCAAGCCCGAGGAGCCTGCCCTCGGACCATAAAGGGCGAGTAAGAGAAGCATGCGCGCCTTTAGTAGCGAGCTTCACCACCGGGCTGAATGTCTCATCATAGTCCACACCGGGCGCTAAGTGAAACCCCGGAGGACCCAGCGAGCTTTGTATCGCTCAGGACGCCATCGGCTTCGTCACTTATGTGTCCGGATCCACTTGCCGGTCACCACATTGCCACCGAGACGGACGCGGCATGAGGTCCCCACGTCTTGTTAGCAAGAAGAGCCTCGTACTCCTCTTCCATCGCGCCGCCCGATTAGGGAGTCCGCCGAGCGCGCGAGACGGGAAGATGCAGGAGAGGCTCGCGGGCCCCCCTCAATGGTGGAGAGGGCCATGGGATGAGTGTGGCGAGGATCCCGATGGATGACCGACGGGTGGTACACCTCGGCGGCACGAGGTCGACAGCGGTGGCAGCGGCGGCGAGCGGGGCGGCTCAGCTCAAGAGGCGGTGGGAGCGTAGCCGCCGGAGTCGGACTTCGAGGCGGAGCTGCCCGATGTCGGTGCGAGCACGGGCGGCGGCTGACACACGTGTCGGCTCCGCGAGCCGTGGAGGAGGCCACACGGCCACACGAGGCGCCACGAGATGGCGCCCGGAGCCGCGTGGCGTGAGAGCGGCGCCAGGGGCGCAGCGTGGCTCTAGCGCAAGGTGTCGCTCCGGGGCCGCGCGTGGCGCATCGAGTGCACCCCGAGTACCTATGGAAAGAGGCCGAGAAAAGGAACGGTGGCTGAACCACGGGTCAAAAAAACATGGACTCCAACTTCGGGACCCGAGGAAGGCGTGGAAGAGGCCAGAAATGCGGGAAGTCCGACTCGTCGAAGACGAGCGTGCTCGGAGATGAGCACCCGGCGAGAAGTAAGGTCGTAGCAGCGGTACCCCTTATGGTCGGGAGTAGCCAAGAAACACACACCGTGTCGGCGAGGCGCCCGGCTTGTGAGGAAGCGATGGCGGCGATGTTAGGGTAACATGCGCAACCGAAGACACGAAGGTGAGTGTAGCTAGGAGGAGCATCGAAGAGGCGTGGTGTGGAGTGGGGCGGGGACGAGGCGATGGAAGAAAAGACGGTTGATCGAGTGGGTGGCGGTGTGGAGGCTCTCGGCCCAAAAAGCGTGGGGGACAGAGAGGCTCGAAGTAGGAGAGTGCGCATAGTATGCGTTCAGTAGTGCGAATCATGCGCTCGACCTTGCTATTCGGGAAGAAGTGTACGGGCAAGACATGCGCAAGCCCGAACACCACGAGAGAGGAAGAAAGAGCGAGAGGTGTGGTTATCGAACTTCGAGGCCCGTTGTCACAATGGGACGGCCTTAACGAGTGAGGCCGAACTAAGTGGACACCCACGCAAAGAAGTGGAGGAGGGTGGGAAAGCGTCTCGGACTTAGCACGCAACGGGAAAGTCCAAGAGTAATGAGAGAAATCATCAACCACCACAAGATAGTATTTGAGCCCGAAATGCTCGGTACGGGGAGAGGTCCACAAATCACGAGTGTACAAGATCAAAAAGCATGCGTGGCATGCGAAGAAGAAGAAAAAAAGGAAGTCTAACATGGCGACCAAGTTGGTACTTATGACAAAAGTGCTCTATTTGGTCTGACACAAGATATGCGCTCTGTTGAAATTTGAGAGCCAAACGTCGCGGTAGGGAGTGATGGCCGTGGTGCCGGGTAGTGGAAGAAGGCGTCACGGCAAAGAGCGGGAGGCAGGAAGTCGAGAAAAGGGAAGTGTAAAGGGGCCAGGTGCTATCACATCGAAGTGATTACATTTGGGAAGCCAAATCCTTCTGATAAGACGAGAAGTGTCAAATCCGTGAGAACAAGAGTTTGTGCTTGATGGCGAATAGAAAAAGGTGTGGACCATTTGAGGGAGCAACAAACGGTATTGGCGAAGGCGAAAAGGACCGGGGGCAGAACCCACGGAGGTGGCAAGGGAAGACAAGACTCATCACCCACCATGATAGAAAAGAAGGACAGGAGGGATGAGGGGTAAATTATGGAAGATAGTATACCCCGACATCAGGAGTGATGTGGTAGGAAGCGCTTAAGTCGGCGATCCACTTTCGATTCGGCGGTGTCGCCCCATGGTGTCTGAAGGATCGTGCCCGGGCGGTCGGATCCCACCCCCGGGGCCAGGTCGTAGGGCTGGGCTGAGCTGGCAGTGTAACCCAGCTGGCGCTGGTGAAGGGACGCCGGAGAACATGGCGGCTGGCCGGAGTGGAGGCCGAGCACCCCCGCCCCAGGGCCGAGGAACGGCCACATGGAGATGCGTCCCGACCATGGGTTGTTGAAGGATGGCGAGGCGCCGAGGGGACGAGGGAGCGGAGCGAGAGGTGGAGTGGGTCCGCCCGACCAGCACCGGCACCACCACCACCTTGTCCACCCCGCCGGCGACAACCACCACCACCACGCGACCCCCACCCCCCACTCGGCCCGGGGAAGGAGTGCCAAGGAGGGAGTTGGCGAAGAAGGCGAGGGTGTGGCGGCGAGGGCGGAGGTGGAGGAAGAGGTAGAGCGAAAGCCGTGAAGAGCCGGTCACGGGTCCCATGGTGAGCTCCTCCCGAGGCGAGGTCGTCCCGAACTCGGAGGAAGGTGGGGAAGGGCTGCGGGCGGGTGATCCAGGTCCGCGAGGTGTGCGAGCGGCCGTTGAGACCCCCGCGAGGACGTGAGCACCGGGGGCGCGATCGTGCATCGGATACCGAGGTCACGGAGAGCATCGGCCTTGCTCTTCATCGCCCGCCGAGAACTTCGTCAATGGAGAGGTCCCCACGCTCGAAGGTGCGGAAGTCGGCGTCGAGCTGGATGGCCCGAGCCTCGGCGTTGCCGAGAAGCGCCCTCGAGGGCCCGGCCGGGGCGTGGCGCGCGGTGGCACCGTGAGCCTAGACGATGTCCTGCGGGATCGAGGGAGATGGTCCCAACAATCCGAGGACATGGCGACGCTGTCGAGGTGCTGCCATGCGGAGTCCCGCGCCGCGATCGGCGTGTCGAGGGAGGGACGTGGTCGTCGAGGGACGTAGCGGCGGAGGGCGAGAGCATCCGGTCACGCCAACGAGCATAGGAGGTGGACATAGAGTCAAGCACGATGGTGACCGAGTGCTTGATGTGGGTGACGCTGGGCGCCACGGAGGTGGATGAAGCGACCATGGGGTCGGTGGGGTTGGGCGGGAGCCGGCACTCGGTGGAGAGGCGCCGGAGGTGGGGCACCGGCCGGTAGGAAGAGGAGGCGCCGTGCTCCACGAAGACAGGGCGGGTGGCCGGAGGGACCCGAGCGAAAGCGCTCCGCCTCGCAACTCGACGGCCGAGAGCATCGGCAGCGAGT
Organism: Hyparrhenia diplandra; assembly: GCA_015847255.1. Lineage (NCBI taxonomy): Eukaryota > Viridiplantae > Streptophyta > Magnoliopsida > Poales > Poaceae > Hyparrhenia > Hyparrhenia diplandra. The sequence continues at coordinate 30,224 of JADLZK010006714.1, forward strand.
CGCTCGCGCTCCCAAGCGAGGGCGGCGGCACGACACGCTCTCGAGCCGCGCAAGCCTCGGCCCTTGGCAGCGAGAAGAGCCTCGGCAAGCGTCGCGTTAGGGTCCGGGAGCACCGTCGAGGAGGACCCCCTTGCCGCAAGAGCGACTGCCGTGAGAGGGCACATTCGCCCGAGGGGGCATGCCGAGGCCTCCAGCGGCCCGAGGCCCCGGGCAATGGCGGCGGGGGTCCTCATGGCAGCGGCGAGGGAGGACTGTCGAGCCGAGCGGGAGGAGTGGCGCTGAAGGAAGGACGCCCTGCGGGAGGAGGGGCCACGCCCCGGTAGTGCCCGCGCCAGCCGAGCCAAAGTCGGCGCCAGAGCTCGCTGCTACGCCCGCGCCAGCGCCAAAGGCCCGGCGCAGTGCCTAGACCCAGCTGCTATGCCCGCGCTACGCTCAATCCCAGCGCCCGGAGGGCCACCCAGCGCCCAGCGCCCGCGCTGTGGCAGCGGCGAGCGGCAGCGGCGGCAGCGGCAGCAGCCGCCGCATCGGGAGGAGAGGGTCGAGTGGCGGAGTCCTGCTGACCCGCCGCGGCGAAGAGCAGCAACCGCGGCGGGAAGCCAGCGGCGCAAGCCTCGACGCCTTCGGGTAGCGCGGCCCTGCAGCAGCTGCAGCGGCGTATGAGGCGAGATGGGGAAAAGAGGAGAGGAGGAGGTGCGGGCTCGCTGGGGAAGCGAGTGGCGGAGCGAGATTCAAAACCTGGGTATTCCCCGCCTTGCACTTGACATGGCAGGCTGCCTCGCCCCTTCTCGCCCTGACCCTGGCCTCATTTCGGCGCTTCGGCCGTGACAGCCTTGTTGCCCGTGCGTGCCTTGCCGCCCGTCGTAGATTCACCCTTTGCTAGGGGTCTAGGGGTGGCTGGATTGGGGGATTTGGGGAATGAGGATTGAGAAAAACGGCGGAAGCCGGCGGGGAGGGATTTTCTTGACACGGTTTCCTTCGGTGCGGGATGGGAACGATCGGCAGGTAGGGGGATTTCGCCGACATGGGCCTCGTGGGCATTTTGGGATCGAGCCTAGGATGGGAGAAGGGAGGTAAGAATTTTTGTTTTGGGCCACTTTGGGCTAAAATGGTGAACAAATGACACAAATACACCATTTGTTTATATACATGATTATACATACATATCTATAGAAACTTTACAAAAAGTTGGGTATTCCCGGGAATACCCTGCATCAACGTGGC
>JADLZK010006715.1:0-13231 GCA_015847255.1 Hyparrhenia diplandra
TGAAATAAGGACGTAAAATGAATATCCAACATAGAATAGGGGTCTAACTAACATAATTCCACGAGCTTTGGTGATTTATATCTTTTTTCGGGGACTTAATGAGGATAAACACCGAGGGAGAATGGAGAAAGTTAGGAATATATCTCACATACGATGACAAGACTTAACATGAGAAGTAACTTCGGCCCGAAAAGTGGACTAAAACATTCTAGAAGGTACGAGGAGGACACTAGAAGAAACACGGCGAGGAAGCACGGACCTGGCGACGCCCAGAGCCATTTAGGCGGTAGCCGGTGGGTCCTCCCTGTCATCCTCTCCTTTCTATGGCGGTTTACCCAGACATTGAGGTTGTATCTACACCGTTGCCAAGGTCGGTTTGATCAAGGGCTATCATTCATCGCCAAGGCCTATATAAGAAGACCCCACGACCCCAGGGCTAAACCCTAATTCATTCTATCTCATTCTATTCATTAACTCTCGGTTGTAGAGGTGTCCCAATGTAAGGATAACCTCTCTGCGGGATTAGTGAATTAGAAGTAGATTAGAAGAAGATTAGTCATGTAATTAGAGATAGATTAGCCATGTAATTAGAACTAGATTAGATCTAACTTAGATCTAATCGAGTAAAGGAGAGAGGAGTTATGCTTTGTTTGGAGATGTCTTGGTATGGTATGTCTTTGTATCTTCTCTACAAGACTTATGATTCATATATTTATCTTCTCTATTCACTTCCATGCTTTTCATATATGGTTAAGTATAGTTGTTATGCTATTGCATGGGATCTCCTTTCGTATTGAGGACTCTAGTTATTCATGGTGGCTAGAGTAGTGTCGATAGTGTAGATTTGGTGTCTAGGCTGTGGTTACACGAGGTTGCGCCCACACCTACGGATAGTTGTGGTAGCCCCGGGGGTGGCTTGACCTTGTCGGGTCTTTGTAGTCCACCACGTATGGTTGGTGTTTTGTAGAGCTTTTGGCAGCCTTCCCCCGGTTACTTCTTCCCGGTCTATTCGAGAACCAGGAAGATGCTTCTTTGCTCCAAAGTGCATTAGTGTAATTGCTATCATAGAACCTAAGTAATAGAAGTAGTTTGGGAACCTTGATCTCTCCCTTTGACCTCTTGATTAGTTTAGTTATTCTTTTATAATCTTAGGTAGGTTATGCTTTTTGTTATTTACTTACCCTTGACCATTTACCCTCTCACTATAGTCTAGTGGTTTGCCAAGTTAGTGGATACATGATTGTGACTTATTAGAATTCTTTAGCCAAAGCTTCCTGTGGATCTGATACTCTAGAATACTCATCCTAGGGAAAAGCTACAATGGTAGGTGTTATGTGCGCTTGCGAGAATCCTTCATATTCTTTTAGCATTTAACAAATGCCAACATCCATCATCTTCCTTTCTGCCTCTTCCTCCGTCGGGGAGTTTGTTTAGCATATTCCCTATCGGCGGGCATCACAATCTTTGGAAGATCGTCTTACGGAAGATAGCACCGCTCTTATTCTTGGAGAAACATGACATGCACTTTTGCGAAGGCTTCGCACAAATCTCGGCTGATCACCCGGGTCTATTAGCAAGTCGGCCACGGAGCGTGATGACTGCGTTCTTGTTGACTTTGCTCGGGCATCTTGTCTTGACCTTGAGTTGTCCCCAGTCGTGCCAAAAAAAGTGTGTTCACACAAAATCCGTCTCTGTGCACACACACTAACAAGCCGGAATAGCGGGCTTTACTTGCTGCCCGAGTGTCTTGTACCGAGGCGTGCCCGATCAATTTGACACTGTAAATTGACAAAGGAGGTAAAGCGTGAGATACGGAACATGCACAGTGTGACCAAGGCAGTTCGCATATGCGGCTCTAAGGCCGGTTGTAATGACATATAGCTATGGGAGCTATCTATCAACAGATGATGAATGCATTGGTAAGCATGTATAAAGGCGTAAAGTAATAACGATTTGCGAATGATCATAGAAGACATGTTTGAACAAGTAAAGTCGATCATCAAGATATGGTATCATAAAGCTCTATTGCATAGATCGAATTAATTGACAACATGATACATAAAGCGGGTAACTTATAAATATAAACCTAATCTAAATGACACTGCATAGGTTTCATCCAACTAGTCTGTCATCAGACGTCTAGCCTTCCTAAACCCATCAAGCTTAAACCCTTGCAAGCTAATCCACCGCATGATACGACTTGCTACAGATCTAAACCACTTCCCGCGACTAGATCAATCCACCGCATGATACAATCTAACCATGACAAGCTAAAAAGCACGCATACATCTAAATAGATCTACAAATACTCATTACTCGTTGAAGCGTGTATGCATAGACAAGTAAAGTACACATGCAAGCCTAATCTAAAAAGTAAAGCCGGGGATCTATTCCTATTAGTCGCCCGCCCGACTAACCATCCTAAACCCTTTTCGTCCTAATAGCAATCCACCGCATGATACCTTCGCAACAAGCTAATCCACCGCATGATACGGCTTGCCAGACTAGACTCTAACAATAGGTAAACTTACACATGCAAGCTACAAGTAGATACATAGCGCATTCGGCAAGCTTTGCGAATCGCGGGTCCATGAAGATGGAACTCACACGTAAAACCTTAGCACGCGCCGCACGACTCATGACTAAACGTGTAATGCGAACCCACAACATGTAACAACTTAGATTGATCTAAGCTCGGCTACGATAAGCAAATAGATCTAATAACAAACTAAGATAAACAATGAAAGCATTGATGACAATTAGATCTAATGTGAGAAGATAAAAGCGAACCGTATCAATCTAAATTGGGCAAAAGTGTGTGCAATCATAATAGAAATAATAAATAAAAGAAAGCATGCACCACTTGGTAACTTAATGAATTCACAGATTGCCAAATTTAATGAAGCCGATAACTAGCTCCAAGCTAGACCTTAACTGCCATACGACTCATGATCTAACATAGAACCCTCTTGCTCCATAGCCTAAATCCGCCATAGACGATACTAAGCATGGTAACAAAGTACTTGCAACATATAATCTAAATCCGCGCCGCGATACTAAACATGGTACAAGGTTCTTGCGGTACTTATGGAGATCGGCGGTCGATGTATCCCCTCATGATAGATCGGCGACACTGTTGGACTCGAAAGGGGTGGCGGAGCGGTTTGTTGTTGTATTGATTTGGTAGATTGTTTTCTGGTTGCCACGTGTTGGTATTTCTTAGCGTAGCGAATAAGTCATAGCGCCGCGGAAAGTACCGTTGTAGCACTTCACGGAAGTATTCGGGGTATCGTAATTTCCACGGGGCGAGGCTAAGTCTTTCTAGCTAGCTACCTTGGGGAGGGACTGAGTAGGTAAACTTGGGTAGCGAGGCTCTACTCAACTGTAATCCCAAGGTTAAGTACCTTCACCTCTACAAGCTCACCGGCACCGGATCGCTTTGAGTGCCCCGGGTGATGCCGGCCTCCCGACCTCTACTCTACTCGTAACCGGACGTGGAGGGTGCAAAGGACGAACAGGGCTGTCACCACCACGTCGCCTACCTCACTACCGTGGGCTACATAGCAAACGAAGGTGACTCACGGCTTAGACACCATGTCACGCTATTTGCCACTACTCTAGCGTTGGCCGGGAACATCCGTCTTTATCGGGGAGTCCTCTACTAGAGCAATCGTCAGGGACGAACAACGAACCCGCAAACTTCGTAAAGGGAACGATAGCTTAAGCTTGAAGAGAACAATATAAAAGATAGAACACGAGCGTCTTACTCAAGCGATTCGACGATCGTAGAGGTACAAGTGTAGAAGCGGGGAGCCGGCGGATCCGGCCACTCCGTCCACCCGATGTACAAGAGCAAAGCGATGTACACTAAGTAGAAGGGGTCGCTACTCCGCCCTTCTTCTACACTCTTTTCTCCTCTCTCTCTCCCTTCTATATAGAGTCTACTCTAATGGAATGGCACTACTCCTCTTCTCAATTGTGTATGATGGACTTGAAGAATGGTGAAGATCCAAGATAGAGATGAAGATGATTGAAGGAGAGGGTGGAGCCATCCTTAAGTAGTAGAGGAGGGTCGGTTTTTGTCGTATTTTAGGAAAGCACCTAGCAATACCGCCTATGCATGGCGGCATGCAACCGCCTTTGTGAAAGGTCGGCTCGGGGAGGCGCTATTGTGGGTCGGCCAGGACCCACTTGCGATCCGGCCGGACCGGCCCTGGCGTCATTCCAAACCGCCTTTTTTGGTGGTGGGTTCTGGGCGCCCACGTCCGTAGTTGATGGGTGCTTTGGTCCAATTGTGTTCGGCGTGTTGGGCTTGGTTTTGCTTTTGATTGTGCCCTTTAGAAAGCGTATTTTGGTCAATTCCGTCTTTGTCCTTGCAAAACACATATTCTAGCAAAACTTGTGGAAGTGTTAGTCCAAAGCCCTATTCTAGAGTTGGTAGAGAGAATTTATCATGTTTTATTCATATTAAATTGGCGGTAGAGATGTGGTTAAGCACCGCCAACAAACTCCCCCAACACTTAGTCTTTACTGGGTCCTCGAGTAAAAGTGCAAGACTAAGCGGGTTCATCTCCAAGGATTTTAAGACCTGCGCATACAAGTTATTCCAAGCCTTACTGTTTCTGTGAACTTCAAAGTGTCTACTAGTATATCTTGAGAAATTGAGGAATGGAATAGCTTGGATTCAAATCTTCTTACCCTTCTCGAACATTGATACTTGGGTTTTATTTATTTTTGTAAAAAGAAAGATAGTAGGTGTTCCTTGAATGCTTCTCTCGAATCACTCAAAATTTGTATGTGTTTTGTATCCTCACCAAGGCTTTTTGTAGCATGCCTTCAAATTGATCATCCTATTTCTACTGACCTTATATGTGGAGTTTAAGGCGGATATGATCGGAAGTGGAGCTCACTTATTTGTGTATATTGTTGGATCAAAAACCCGGACTATATGAAGATGCAAGGCATGAACTTTGATCAAGATTGTGCATAAGTGTGTGGAATAAATATTTTTGTACTCCTTGTAATGAATATCTCTTGATAAAACAAATGCCTTAGGAAAGTATGGGCTATCATACTTCTTTTTTTTTTTTTTTGACGGGTCGTCGGGTTCTGTTATCTTTCTTTTGGACACTTTGTCCATTATTTCTCATGCTCTTTGGCATTTTCTTTTTTTGATAGCCCATATTCTTTCTTCCTGGCATGCATCACTTGTGTTGAGAGATATTGTAACAATGATATGGAGTAGAAATATTTGGTGGATGGATGCATGTTGTGCACGACTTCTCGGTGTAAGAGTCGGCGTTATTTTTGGTGGGTGTACGTGTTTCTCGATCATGGGTACATGCCAAGAATCTTAACATTAAGTCCACAGACGCGTTTGATGGAACTCAACACAAAGTAAGAGGCAAATGCTTTCTTGGTTTCAATATATTTGTTGTGGCCTTGGTAGGTATTTGAGCAATTTGCGGAACATGCTATTTATTTTATTTTATAAAAGAAATCCCAAGTACTTTGTAAGAGAAAGCAAGAGTCATGTCATCCTACTATATCACATTGATCAATGACTTAGATAAACTAGGGTCCCTAATCAAGTGTTCACAAGTTTGCGAGGAATATTTGCGAGGAATAAAGTGTATGCAAACTTATAATCAAAAGGAAGACATGTGAATGGAGTTTATGAACTCTAGAGAATTATTTTCATTAAATATTTGGGAATGAGAGAGGGATGAGGCGCACAACCTTGTGGTTGGAGTTTATGTGTTGTGCGACTTGATGTCGTTCTCCCCACACTTGTTTTCTTTCTGTTTACTCATAGAATGCATAGAACGAGAAAACAAGTGTGCACACGAACAAAATATATTTCATTGATTCATCGGGCATTACAAATTTGAGGGAAATAAATTTGGAAGGGAAACAATGCCAGGAAAAACATTATTTAGAGCTGGGGAGTGGCTCTAGAGGGCATAGGACACCCCGGCTCTTTCTCGCCAACTTAGCTATCTTGTTGTTGAGGTGAAATTCCTCTTTAGCTAAATCGTCACTAAGATCCCGGATCTTGAGCCTAAGTATCCCTAACTTCTCCATGAGAGCTCTATTTAGCTCTCTAAGAGCTTGGTTTTCAGCAGCAAGAGACTCTATGGAGGGCTTTGGTGGCTCACTCTCATCATCACTGCTTTGGTACTGCCCGGGGGGTCTTTTGATAGTGGGAAGCTTGCTATGTCTCTTGATCCTAAGTGGTGATGTGGCTGTCCCCGACTCATGGGTTTTGCGCATAAGCATTTTCCCATAACCCCCCCTCGGGCTTTTGGTACCCCCTTATGGTGTACGATGAGCTAGGGTCGGGCGGTTTTGTAGGGCCGAGGTAGTACGACTATCGCTTTGCTACAAAGAGGCGCTTGGCTCGTCGTGGACTTCTTCTTCGGAGGGGTGGTGCCGGCTGAATTGGATGATGGCGCCCTCTTCTTGGGTGCAGCAGCAAGGGGCGCTTTTGTTCGCGCCGTGGACTTTAGGCTTGCACCACCGCTCATGGGAGAGGGTGGTAGGATGGCGAGAGGTTCCGCCACAATGATCCTTGCTTCTTCCTCAATCTCCACATTCTCCGCTTTCCTCGAATGGGTTCGATGTCTAGCCCTAAGGATGCCGTGGTGCTCTTGATGAGGGAGAGGCGTAGCTTCCCATGATCTTTGGTGGGTGTGCTTAGAATACTCTTTGAGTGAGGAAGAAGAGAATGGTTTGAGGTGTGAAGGGAGGAGAGGTGTGAGGCTGGTTTTATAGTCGCTCATTTTGCTCCTCGAATGGCAACAAACCAAAGCACCACCATGGGGGACAGTGAGAGGATCACGAGGATGCACGAAAATTTTCATTGCGATCGGCGCCAAAGACGGGTCCGGCGGACTGGCCGGTCCGCCGCAGAGCGGCGGTCGCGCGGATCGTGCTTTCGAAATTTGACACGGCCCCTTTGTCGGTCTCTAGTTTTCGTAATATTAAGGTGCTTCGATTTGGTTCGATCCGATCGTCGATAGGATAAAAGGATGTGATTTGGGTCAAGATGGATCAAGAGTGTGCCACACTTCTCCTTTTTCTTGATTTTGTCATCAATGCCAAGGTCTTAATTGATCAGCATAATCAAATTTGAAAATTGAAACATGATCTTTGAAAATTGAAACATGACATGGCATTGTACTTGTTGTAATAAATAAATAAATAAATAAATAAATAAATAAATACAACAAATAAAAAAGGAAGAGTTAGCAAGGTTAACATGAACATATAAAAAAAAGGTATTATTATTATTATTATATTATATATATATTTTTTTCAGGGGTTTAAAACTTACTAAATTTATTTTGTCAAAACCTATGTTAGCATCGTGAGAAGGTTCAAGGAAAACTTTGAGCCTTTGACCATTTACCTTTGATATATTGCCGTTGTCGTCCCGAATAGTGATAGCCCCGTGTGGTGCAAAGGTCGGCGACGACGTATGGTCCTCTCCATTTGCTCCTAAGTTTTCCCTCACCGAATAGCTTCACGCGGGAGTTGAAGAGTAAAACTTTATCTCCCTTGTTGAATGTTTTCGGAATTATCCGGTGATCGTGCCATCTTTTGGTACGTTCCTTGTAGATCTTGGCACTGTGGTATGCCTTCTCACGCCACTCTTCTAGCTCGGCTATTTGTTTTTGCCTATTTCTGCCGGCTAGTCTGAGGTCCATATTCCAACTCTTGATTGCCCAATAGGCTCGATGTTCGAGCTCTACCCAGGCAAATGGCGCTATTTTGCCATAAACGAGTTGGTATGGTGACATCTTGATGGGGGTCTTGTAAGCCGTCCTGTATGCCTAGAGTGCATCAGGTAGCTTATCCTTCCATCCCTTCCCCATGGCATTCACGGTCTTCTGCAAGATATTTTTAATTTGCTTGTTTGAAGTTTCTGCCTAACCGCTTGTTTGCGGATGATAGGGTGTGGCAATGTTGTGCTTTGCTCCCAACTCCCGCAAGAACGCTCTGAAGCCCTTGTCCATGAAATGAGTTCCCCGTCGCTCACCACCATTAGGTGGGGTGCCAAAGCGAGGAAGATTATTTCATGGAACATTTTACTTGCGTGCTTGGCGTCGGCAGCTCGGCATGGCAAAGCTTCTACCCACTTCAAGGCGTAGTCCACCGCGATGAGGATGTACTCACTATCATGGGACTTTTGGAAAGGTCCCATGAAGTCAATACCCTGAACATCGAAGATTTCCACTTGCGGGGTTGTAATGGAGGGGCATAGCGTTCCGTGATGTGATGCCTCCTTGCGGTGACACTTATGACACCTTCTAATGAATTCCTTGGTGTCATCGTACATCGTCGCCGGGAAGAACCCACACCGCCGGATTTTGGCTTTGTGTGCGAAATACTCCGTAGTGGCCTCCGTGCGGTCTTTTGCATGGCATTTTTCAATGATTTGTTGCCCTTCCATCGTGGGTACACACCTTCTCAACGGCCGTCGGCACATATCCCGTAGAGGTACGGATCATCCCACAAGGTGGCGCCGCTTTCAACTTGCGGCTTCATACGGACTCGCCCGGGGGTACATAACACGAAACCATGAAATTGACAATGTCTCAAGGCATTACCCGCGGGGTTACATCCGCCACCTTGAGGAGCATGTCATCGCGTAGGAAGTCATTTATTGGAGGATCGCATGTTAGTGACCCGCAAACGCGATAGATGATCCGCAGAATCGTATTCTCTACTCCCTTTTTATCCCTAATTTCTAGGTCGAATTCTTGGGTAGGAGGATCCATCCCGGATAAGTCTAGGTTTCACGTCTTTCTTAGTGAGTAGGTACTTAAGCGCGGCATGATCGTGTAAATGATAACCTTTGAACCCACTAGGTAAGACCTAAACTTGTCCATAGCGAAAGCGATTTGCTAGGAGCTCTTTCTCTATGGTAGCGTAGTTGAGTTGGGCTCTGTTAGCGTTTTGCTAGCGTAGCGATCGCGTGATGCTTCTTATCGTGGTTTGGCCAAGAACCGCCCCTACAAAGCATAGTCGCTTGCATCACACATGATCTCGAACGGCAGCGACCAATCGGGTGGTTGAATGATTGGCGCTGAGATGAGTGCATCCTTAAGTGTAAGGAATGCTTTCATGCACTCATCCGTGAACTCGAAGGGCAATGCGTCTTTTCGCTAACAAGGCTTGTGAGGGGTCTAGAGATTTGTGAGAAATCTTTGATAAACCTTCTATAGAACCCCGCATGGCCTAGGAAGCTCACGAATCCCTTTGATGTTCACGGGGGGTGGTAGTTGCTCGATCACTTCGATCTTAGCCCGATCTACCTCTATCCCCCTCTCGGACACAAGGTGCCCAAGGGCGATGCCCTCTCGGACCATGAAATGGCACTTTTCCCAATTTAGTACCGGATCCTTCTCTTGACACCGTTGCAAGACTCGGTCCAAATTCTCAAGACAATTGTCAAAGGTTTTTCCATAGACAGAGAAATCGTCCATGAATACCTCCATGATTTCTTCAATCATGTCTGAGAATATTGACATCATGCACCATTGGAACGAGCGGGTGCATTACACAACCCGAATGACATTCTCCGATAAGCATACGTTACATGCGGGCATGTGAAAGTCGTCTTGCTTTGATCGTCGGGGTGGATGGGGATTTGGTGATAACCTGAATAACCATCGAGGAAACAGAAAGAAAGAATGTTTTCGCTAACCGCTCCAACATTTCATCAATGAAGGGGCGGAAAGTGATCTTTCTTTGTTGCCGCATTGAGTTTTCGGTAATCAATACACATTCTCCACCCACGTGACGATCGCACGCCGAGGTATGAGCTCATTTTTAGCATTTTCTACAACCGTCATTCCTCCTTTCTTTGGTACCACCTGGACGGGACTAACCCGGTCGCTATGTGGTACCGGGATAGATAATCCCGGCATGAAGAAGTTTGAGGACTTCCTTCTTCACGACTTCCCTCATCTCATTATTGAGCCGGCGTTGGGGTTCGCGTGTGGGTGTTTTGGCCGGGTCAATGGGAATGCGATGAGTGCACATCGTTGGGCTAATCCCCTTTAAATCCCGGAGGGAATACCCGAAGACGGACCTATGTTTTTCTAAGACCGTAATGAGTTTCAACGTCTCCTCATCAGTTAGCTTGTCGCTAATGATTACACGGGGAGCGTTTCTATCGTTGTTGAGAAAAACATAGCGTAGGCCATCGGGTAGGGTTTTTAGCTCAGCGGGAGGTGGTGTCGGTGCTTCCTCAAGCTGGGAGCTCAAAGAAGTCGCCCACTTCATCGATTTCTTCAATGAAGAATTTCGCATCCTCTTCTAAGGATGCTCGGGGGACTTGAGCGGTATTTCCGACCACGACTTTCAACGGGCATATCTTTGGGGAGAGGTTCCTCTATCGAGTTCTTGGCTCGTGTGATAGGGATTGTGAAAGTGTCTCTCCCCAGCTTTACATCCAACTCCCCTGTATTTGGTGGGTTTGTGAAGAGTTTTTCTAGGGGATGCCCTATCAGGACGTCGAATTCTTCGATATCGAAGACGTGAAAGTCGAGGGCTAGTTCGACATCCTCGTGGTGGAGAGTGATGTTGTGTAACATACCCAACCCTGGAAGGGTGGAACGTGGAGCGTTCCTAAGGGTTCTGACTGTGGGCATACGTTGCTCTTTACTCAAATGTGCGAGGGCAAACGAATGTGACATGATGTTGGCTCCAACAGTCGGGTTATACAACACTTCCACCCAATTCCCTTGGATTTTGCATTGAATAGGGGACGAAGGGGTGCAAACCCGAATTTCTTCGGGGCAAAGCTCGCCTTCGTTCGCCCACTCGGTGCTAAGAATGGATGTCAACTCTTTGATGGACTCTCGTAGAGAGTCTTTGCTCAACGGCTCATCAGGAGTGACGGGAATCGGTGGTCTCCTGCAATACTCGTATCTCGAGGTATTTCTGAAATCTTCGAAAAATGCATCCTCGAGACACGGGAGGTCCCCCACGTGGGATTCCTCCTCTTCAGCCTCTGGTTCAGGCGAGGGTCTCTCTACGGGTTTGGATGGTTCGGCCAAGGCCGAAGAGACTTCCTCCGTGTTGGACACAGGTTGTACTCGGATTGGTTCTAAAGGAGGGGTGTTCTCTAGGATACGATCTAGAAGAGCCTCCCCTTCTTACGTGGTTTTGTGAGTGAGCGAAGCGGCTATGCCTATGTCAAGTACTAGGGCAGATTCCTTTCGGCCCTAACTTAAATGTTGTAACAACACATGGTTGGGGATGGACAAGTCGAGGGGCGGACCGTTAAAATCGAGAATCTTTCCCACGCTGCTCCTATGGACTCCTTCTCCTTTTGTTGGAAATTGAGGATCTCTTGTCGTAGGGAAGCAATACGGGATAGCGGGAAGAATGCGACACAAAATTTGTTCATAACTCTTCCCAATCGCCCGCCTACCTTTCCTACGTGGTGGTCATACCATTGCTTTGCCCTCTCACTAAGTGAAGCGGGAAAGCGATTTCCACCTAAGAGTCTCTTGTGACATGCACGCAATGATCGGGCAAGCCACGAGTTGCTCAAACTCCCTCAAATGGTGATACGGGTTTTCATAGTCATACCCGGGAGAAGGGTTGTCCCTGAACCATGGCTATGAACGCAGGCGGAGCTCAAATCCCGAAGGCGTGATTGGCTTCGATGAGGATGGTCGTTCTAAGAGCTCGCCCTTTGGAGCGGGAAGGTTTGCGATGGTGGTTGGCTCCATGGTAACAAGACTAAAAACAAAAAGAAAGGGCGATAGGTTAGGATACACGGGTAGACTAGGTTCGAAGACTATAACGACAACCGTTCCCGACAGCGGCGCCTTTAAATGCTTGTTGGTATTTCTTAGCGTGAAGAGATAAGTCGCAAGTGCACGGAAAGTACCGTTGTAGCACTTCACCCGGAAGTATTCAAGGTATCGTAATTTCCACAGGGAATGGGCGCTAAGTCTTTCTAGCTAGCTACCTTGAGGAGGGCCGGAGTAGGTAAACTTGGGTAGCGAGGCTCTACTCAAACTGTAATCCCAAGGTTAAGTACCTTCACCTCTACAAAGCTCACGCCGGGGCACGGATCGCACACGGTGCGCCGGGTGATGCCGGGCCTCGGCTCTACTCAGAACCGGATGTGGAGGGGTGCAAAGGGCAACAGGCTGTCACCACCTATCGCCTACCTCACTACCGTGGGCTACACGACAAGCGAAGGAGACTCACGGCTTAGACACCACGTCCACGCTATTTGCCACTACTCTAGCGTTGGCGGGAACATCCGTCTTTATCAGGAGTCCTCTACTAGAGCAATCGTCCGAGGATGAACAACGAACCCGCAAACTCGTAAAGGGAACGATAGCTTAAGCTTGAAGAGAACAATATAAAGATAGAACACGAACGTCTTACTCAAGCGATTCGACGATCATAGAGGTACAAGTGTAGAAGCGGGGAGCCGGCGGATCCGGCACTCCGTCCACCCGATGTACAAGAGCAAAGCCGATGTACACTAAGTAGAAGGGGTCGCTACTCTGCCCTTCTTCTACACTCTTTTCTCCTCTCTCTCTCCCTTCTATACAGAGTCTACTCTAATGGAATGGCACTACTCCTCTTCTCAATTGTGTATGATGGACTTGAAGAATGGTGAAGATCCAAGATGGAGATGAAGATGATTGAAGGAGAGGGTGGAGCCATCCTTAAGTAGTAGAGGAGGGTCGGTTTTTGTCATGGTATTTTAGGAAAGCACCTAGCAATACCGCCTATGCATGGCGGCATGCAACCGCTGTGAAAGGTCGGCTCGGGAGGCGATCTTTGTGGGTCCGGCCGGACCCACTTGCAATCCCGGCCGGACCCGCCCTGGCGTCGTTCAAACCGCCTTTTGGTGGTGGGTTCCTGGCCGACCCACGTCCGTAGTTGATGGGTGCTTTGGTCCAATTGTGTTCCGGCGTGTTGGGCTTGGTTTTGCTTTGATTGTGCCCCTTTGGAAAGCGTATTTTGGTCAATTTCATCTTTGTCCTTGCAAAACACATATTCTAGCAAAACTTGTGGAAGTGTTAGTCCAAAGCCCTATTCTAGAGTTGGTAGAGAGAATTTATCATGTTTTATTCATATTAAATTGGCGGTAGAGATGTGGTTAAGCACCGCCAACACCACCGGGTCTTATATTTATACCCTGGACTTGACACGAGTCCTAACCGACTACAAACAAGATAACAAAAAT